>CM075992.1:3807321-3836521 GCA_038087875.1 Malacoraja senta
AAGGCTCGGTGGGGGAGGACCACAGTCTAGGGTCCTTCCGCTGCTGGGCATGGGGGGCAGGGTGTAGTGGAGACGCCCCTCAAAGTAAGGGAAGGGATCCCACGCCAGTGGGCCACATGAGTGGCAAGGGTGGGGGATAAATTTGTGAAATTGGAGAAATGTATGTAGACTGTATTGAATAATCTGTATAGCCTCCGAAAATGTCGGAATAATTTTTTGCACGGTTCATGTATTGTATATATTTATTACCTGAATAAAGTCTCCCTGCAGCCACACAGGTTTTCTCTGGGATCTCCGGCTTCCTCCCACGCTCCAAAGACGTGCAGGGTTTGTAGTTTAATTGGCTTTGGTAAAGTATCCCTAGTGTGTGTGTGTGTAGGATAGTGCTGGTGTACGGTGATTGCTAGTCTCGGTGGGCCGAAGGGCATGTTTCTGCGCTGTATCTCCAAACTAAAAACGAACTTCGAAAATTTAGCCCACGCAGTGTTAATGAAACCAGGAGATCGCTCAGTACATGACTAAAACATTCAATGTGGTGAGATTTTTATTAGTAATTTCTAAAAGGGATATGTACTGTTTAATTTTGCTTTAGGTCTATTATTGGCACGAGTGCCGAAGTAAATTGAAAAACTTTAGTTTGCATGCTCTCCAAACAGTTCGGATATATCATTGATAAATACACTCAAGTCAAAGTGCATGGACAGGAAAGATTTGTAGACAATGAAAAGGACATCGAGGGATTTGTGCATGGTGTAGAAATCTGGCACATAATTGCAGCAGGTAGCAGGGAAGGCAAACAGACTGTTACCCTTAAGGGGCTGTCCCACTGCAGCGACCTAATTGGCGAGTTTAGAAGAGTTTGAAAAAATGTCATGTTGAAGGCCTCCTTCGACCTCCTTCAACTATGTTGAAGACTAGCTACGACTAGCTTCGATTAGCTTCGGGAAAATTGGACACCGAATAGTGGAGAGTGAAGACGACCTCCTTCAATCTCCTTCGACCTCCCTTCGACTATGTTGAAGACTATCTACGACTACCATCGACCTACTACGACTTACTTCGACTAAACCTACGAGTAAAGAAAAATGGTCTCCATTTGTCGTCTTTTTGGAAACGTATGGTGCAAAACAGGTGTAAAAGCTAATCCGTGACTGCGGATGGTCAAGATTATAAATGATCTCCTATTTTCTTTTCTTCTCTTCTTTTCTTTTATTCTCTTTCTTCTATTTTCTATGTCTCAACTTTCTTTTTTCATTCTTTATTTTTCTTTTTCACACACTATATATCTCACATTTTTCTATTTTTCATTATCTAACTTTTTTCTTTTTCTTCTTTATTTCAATTTTTTTTTTAAATAAGAAGCTGTACAAAAAGGTATTATGAAAATATGATTGTATACAATTGTACTTCTAATAAAATAAAAAAATAAAAAAATAAAGAAAAATATTGATTTTTTTTCCATGGCAACCTTTTTTTTACTCGCGAGCATTTTTCAGCATGTAGTAAAATACGCCGTGACCTAGCTGAGGCCTCGAGTACGCGGGGCCTCAACTGACCAAGGTATTAGTATGACCACATTTGGCGTTCGTGTGACCAATTTTAGTTCCTCTTTTTTGAGGAAAGAGATTGTGACACAAGAAACTACAGATGTGGATATCTTGAGCAAGAGACAGAGTGAAGAGTAGCTGGAGAAACAGCCCCTCAAATTAGGTTTGTTTAGCTTACAATATAAAAACAGGGATGTAATGATGAGGCACTGGTCAGACCACATTAGGAATATAGTGACCAGTTTTGTGTGCCATATCTGAGGAGTTAAGTGCTAGCATTAGAGCGGGTCCAGAGGAGGTTTACGAGGGTAGACACAAAGTGTTGGAATAACTCAGCGGGACAGGCAGCATCTCTGGAGAGAAGGATTGGGTGACGTTTCGGGTCGAGACCCTTCTTCAGACCGAGTTTTACGAGAGTGTTTCCAGGGATGAGTGGGTTAAAGTACAATGAGCATTTGATGGCCACGGGCCTGTACTCGCTGGAGGTTAGAAGGGTGAGGGGAGGACCTCATTGAATCTTACCCAATAGTGAAAAGCCTGGATGGGGAGAAGATGTTTCTACTAGTGGGAGAGTCTAGGACCAGAGGGCATAGCCTCAGAATAATAGGACATACCTTTAGAAAGGCGTTGAGGAGGATTTTCTTTAGTCAGAGGGTGGTGAATCTGTGGAATTCATTACCACAGACGGGTGTGAAGGGTTATGGGGAGAAGGCAGGAGAATGGGGTTGAGAGGGAAAGAGAACAACCATGATTGGATGGTGGAGTAGACTTGATGGGCTGAAAGGCCTAATTCTTCTCCTATGACGTAGAAACCCATGGTATGAACATTAGATTTTCCCCTCCTTCGTACTCACCTCCCATTCTGAATCCCTCATCTTCCATTTATTTCCCCTTTTTTTCCCCACCCCTTGTCCACTTCCACCATTATCCCTCCCAGAGTCTCAATGGCTTTACATTTCACTCCTATCCTTATCTGATGCCCTAGCCTTTGTCACTTACTCCACCCATCTGCTCTGCCTCTCAACCCCACCTCCCTCAACTGTATCCACCTATCACTTGCCAATCTTTATCCTCCCCCTCCCCCCCCACTTCTCTTTTCCAGCACCCCCTCCCTAACACTACAATGTCTAAAGAAGGGTCTGATTCAGGAACGTCACCTATCCATTCCTTCTGTAGATGCTGCCTGACCCGCTGAGTTCCTCCACCATTTTGTGTTTTTCCAAGGAAAGACATAGAAACATAGAAAATAGGTGCAGGAGGAGGCCATTCGGCCCTTCGAGCCAGCACCGCCATTCATTGTGATCATGGCTGATCGTCCTCAATCAATAACCCGTGCCAGCCTGATCCCCATATCCCTTGATTCCACTACCCCCTAGAGCTCTATCTAACTCTCTCTTAAATCCATCCAGTGATTTGGCCTCCACTGCCCTCTGTGGCAGGGAATTCCACAAATTCACAACTCTCTGGGTGAAAACGTTTTTTCTCACCTCAGTCTTAAATGGCCTCCCCTTTATTGTAAGACGGTGGCCCCTGGTTCTGGACTCGCCCAACATTGGGAACATTTTTCCTGCATCTAGCATCAAGACATTATTTCATTTGAGGACGTTCAGCTAAGGTTCGTTGAGATAGTCCCAAGGGGGGGGGGGGGTGTGTGTGTGTGTGTGTGTGTGTGTGTGTGTGTGTTAGTGCGTGCGTGCGTGCGTGCGTGCGTGCGTGTGTGTGGGGGGGGGGGTTGTCCTTTGAAGAAAGATTCATTCAGTTGGGACTATTTATAGAAGAATGAGAGTCAATCATTTGGAAGCATATTAGATTCTTTGGAGACTGGGCAAATACTGAAGATGTTCCTTTTCATGGGAGAATCTACAATTAGAGGGCATGGTCACAGAATACAATGGACATCCATTTAAGAGATGGATGAGATGAGGAAGAATTCACCTGTTAAATGGTTGTAAGCCTTTGGAACTTTTGGAACTCCTTGCAACCTGGAGGCAGAATTATTGGGTTTATTTAATCAATGCGGTTAATTTACAATCAGTAAGGAAATCAATAGACAATAGGTGCAGGAGTAGGCCATTCGGCCCTTCAATGTGATCATGGCTGATCATCCCAATCAGTACCCCGTTCCAGCCTTCTCCCCGTATCCCCTGACTCCGCTATCTTTAAGAGCCCTATCTAGCTCTCTCTTGAAAGTATCCAGAGAACCGGCCTCCACCGCCCTCCGAGGCAGAGAATCAAGGTTTATGGGAAAAGGGCAGATAAGTGGACAAGGATAAGGTCAAATGGTTCTGCCAATCTTCCCTGTCCCGCCTGCAACTGGTCCAAACGCTGCAGCGAGACTCCTGAGGGGCACCTGAAAAAGGGACCACATCACCCCGATCCTGGCCTCTCTCCACTGGCTCCCTGTGCGGTTCCGTATAAACTTCAAGATCCTCCTTCATGTCTACAAAGCCCTTAATGGGCTTGCCCCCACCTACATTAAAAGTCTGCTCACCCACCACTCCACCTCCAGGCCCCTCAGATCGGCCGACTTGGGGTTGCTGAATATCCCGCGGTCTAGGCATAAGCTCAGGGGCGACCGCGCCTTTGCGGTTGCAGCTCCTAGACTGTGGAACAGCATCCCTTTTCCCATCAGAACTGCCCCCTCCATCGACTCCTTTAAGTCAAGACTAAAAACCCATCTGTACTCCCAAGCCTTTCTTGACGTCCTCTGAGCGAGGGCTACATGTATATATGTATGTAGTTTGTTTGTTTATACTATTCTTATAACAAATGTAAAGCACTTTGGCCAACGAGAGTTGTTTTTTAAATGTGCTATATAAATAAATGTGACTTGAGTTGACATGAAGAGTTACTTTTCATAAAGCGCCCATTTCCTAAAAGGTTGTTAGTAACAACTTGTAGTAAACTAACTTTTCGGATGTGTGTCATGACACTGCATCAGTTGGAGACATTTATTTGATTGTAGAACCTTGCCCTGAAAAGAATAACAACACAGGGGGGCACAGTGGTGCAGTAGTAGGCCTACTACTTTACAGCGCCAGAGATCTGGGTTCCATCCTGACTACAGGTGCTGTATGTTCCCCACGTGACCAGTGTTGGTTTACTCCGAGATCTTCCGTTTCCTCCCACACTCCAAAGACGTTCAGGCTTGTAGGTTAATTAGCTTGGTGTAAATGTTAAAAAATTGTCCCTAGTGTGTGCAGGATAGTGTTCATGTGCGGGGATCGCTGGTCGGCCCAGACTCGGGGGGTCCGAATGGCCTGTTTCCGCGCTGCATCTCTGAACTAAACTGCAGCACAAACCTTGCAAGGTATTTTGACTGGCGAAACGTTCTCATTGATCTGCTGACGTCATATTTTCACACAAAGTCTTTCACTTCTGCTTTCATTGCTGGCCTATTCAGTAATTCACAGGCTCTCCCAGAGCAGCTGTATGCTCTCTCCCCCTCTCTCTCTCCCTCTCTCTCCCTCTCTCTCATTCTCTGCGCCGTCTCAGTTCCACTCGCTAGGCCTGCATGGTTGTCAAGGACTGCCGCACAGCACAACAAGCTCTGCTTTGTCCTTCTTTCCATTCTTCGGATTCTTCCTTGTCAGCTGGCATTTGCCCGGTGATACTGTGTCCATGTGGTAATGCGGCACAGGCATTCATTTCCACTCTTCCTATTTACTCTTAAGCTTCTTAGAAATAAAATTATATATTGTTGCCCTGCCTGGTTTGATTTTTAGATAGGCACAAAATACTGGAGAGAAGGAATGGGTGACGTTTCGGGTCGAGACCCTTCTTCAGATCTTTACCTCTATTCCTTCCATTTCCATTTCAAATGCAAAATGATTTTCTGTTTTAATTTCAGATTTCCAAAATCTGCAGGTATTTTTTTGAATGATTGAAAAAGATACAGCATTGAATCAGGCCCTTCGGCCACTGCGCCCATGCCGACCATCGATCACCTGTTCACACTAGTTCTATGTCATCTCACTTCCGCATCCACTCCCTGCACACTAGGGGCGTATTTACAGAGCCCAGTTAAGGGCCTGTCCCACTTTCCCGAGTTATTCACGAATTCTCCAGAGTTATTCACGAATTCTCCAGAGTTATTCACGAATTCTCCAGAGTTATTCACAAATTCTCCGACATTCACGAATTCTCCCGAGTTTTCAAACTCGCAGAATGTTCGTAACAAGTCCGTAGGAGGCCGTAGGGGTCCGTGGATATATCGTAACAGCTCGTTATGCCAGCCGTAGGTACTCGGGGCTATTTTGTTACTCGTAAACATTTTCGTCATGCTGAAAAAACTTCCCGACTTACCTGATGCCCCGAGTTCCTACGACTGGCATTACAAGCCGCGACAATATATCCACGGACTACTACGGACTCGTTACGAACATTCTGCGAGTTTGAAAACTCGGGAGAATTCGTGAATAACTCAGGAGAATTCGTGAATAACTCGGGAAAGTGGACAGGCCCCTTTAACCTACAAAGCCGCACGTCTTTGGATGTTTGGCTTCTTCAATTTTCTCACCTGTTCCATTTCCTTTCTGCCTGGGTTCAATGCTGTGACTAAGATCTCTCCTCAGAATACCTGACACAACTGCAGTTGGACTTTAGAGACACAGCGCAGAAATAGGCCCATCGGCCCACCGAGCCTGCGCCGACCAGCGATCATCAGTACACTAGCACTATCCTACCCACTAGGGGCAATTTTACAACTTATTGAAGCCAATTAACCTGCGAACCTGTACGTCTTTGGAGTGTGGGAGGAAACCGGAGCTCCCGGAAAAAACCCAAGTGGTATCAGGGAGAACGTACAAACTCCGTACAGACACCAGGATTGAAGCCAGGTCTTTGGCGCTGTAAGGCAGCAACTCTACCGCTGCGCCACCATGCGGCCCTTACTTTATGCAACTGTGAACAAGCCTCATCTCTCTATCAGTGTTTCTGTAGCTGCTCCCACACCTCCTCCTCCTGAAATGATTAGTACTAGTGTTAGAGGTGATGGGGAGAAGGCAGGGGAATTGGGGTTAGCAGGGAGAGATAGATCAGCCATGATTGAATGGCGATGAGTAGACTTGATGCGCCGAATGGCCTAATTCTGCCTCTACAACAGGAACGTATGAATGCCTGAAGGCAGGCTGGACAATATCATTGGTCTTTGCCCCTCTATTCCACACCAGTTGATTGCGACATTTTTATTTTGCATTTCGTCATGAAGCTAAGGAAATAATTACAAAGTATATATGATATAACTACAATCAGCCCCTTCAATCGGCTTAATCTGTTCATATGGCAAACCCATTCAAGATATTTGGATAAGAAAATCCCTACTTTCAAAATTAATAGCTGCAATTACGTTGTCCATGCAGATCCTTCAGAGCCATTATTCTCAATTTAGTTGAGCTAATGTATGCATACATTTTATCATTTTCAATTCTTATATAGACATATTAAGAGTTATGGCACTAATGGGGCTAATTTCATGATAATTCAATATTATTATAATGTTTTCAACAAAATCAAGCTGTGGATTTAATCATTTGAGTTATTTGTTTATAAAAGTTCCAGAGTCTGAAGAAGGGTCCCGACCCGAAACGTCACCTATCCGTGTTCTCCAGAGATGCTGCCGGACCCGCTGAGTTACTCCAGCACTCTGTGTCCTTTTGTGTAAACCAGCATCTGCAGTTCCTTGTTTCTACACCTTCATGCCCTACTGGCCATCTTTCATGCCATCTATCTGAAGTATTGTGGGTGAACATAGAATGCAGAACAGTACTGCGCAGGTACTCAGTGCCCGCATTTTGGAAACAGAGGTGCAGGAGTAGGCCAATCGGCCCTTCGAGCCAGTCAATATGATCATGGCTGATCATCCAAAATCAGTATTTTTCCCCATACCCCTTTATTCTGTTAGCCCTAAGGGCTGTATCTAAATCTGTTTTGTGTCAATTTAGTGTCTATTTCCAGAACACACTGTTTATTACTAACACACAAAAAAACTTATAAGAACACAATTTGTTGTGGCTTGCATCATCCAATTTATCAGCCCTGATAATCAAATTTTCCAATACTCAGCGATGTGGAAACGATGGATTGAATGATTTCCTGTTTCCTTTGAATACCCAATAATTCTTACCATTCCCTGCCTTTGTTGCTGTTGTTACATTAAACGTTTTGTTCATTTTGTAGCACATCTATCTGAGAATGAAGTGGCAATGTTGCCATTTCTTCGTTCAATATTGGCAAGAAGACAAAGAAGAGAAAGTCTCATAAGTTAGCCAAGAGAGATTATATTTACATTGCTGTTCCTATGTTTGCCTTGCTCACAAACACAGTCTGAGAATGATTTAAGTTAGTGTAAAGGGCCTGTCCCACTTGGGCGACCTAATCCGCGAGTTCTGGCGAGTTTGCCCTCGACTCATACTCGCAGCATGGTCGACACGAGGTCGTAGGAGGTCTTTGTAACTCTCCTTCATGCTCGAGAGTGGTCTCCGCGTACTCGAGGCCTCAGCTAGGTCGCGGCTTTTTAAAATATGTTAAAAAATACCCGCGAGTAAAAAAAGGTCGCCATGGAAAACATCGATACATTTTTTACTTGTAGATTTAGTCGTAGTAGGTCGCAATAGGTCGGCATGTTAGTTGTAGGTAATCGAGGGTAGTCGAAGGTAATTGAAGGTAGTCGAAGGTAATCAAAGGTAGTCGAAGATAATCTTCATCTTTGTCGAAGGGAGGTCGAAGGAGGTCGTCTTCACTCTCCACTATTCGGTGTCCAATTTTCCCGAAGTTAGTGTTCAACATAGTCGAAGGAGGTCTTCTACAGTCGAAGGAGGTCTTCAACATGTCATTTTTTCAAACTCTTCTAAACTCGCCAATTAGGCTGCCCAAGTGGGACAGCCCCTTAAATCTATTTTTATTTGCATAATTGCTATTACTATATTTAAAAAAACATTCCATGTAGAGTCAGAGAGTCATACAGCATGGAAACAGGCCCTTCGGCTCAACTTGTCCATGATGACCCAGATGCTACATCTACATTAGTCCCACCTGCCCGTGTTTGGCCCATATCCCTCTCGGCCTTTGCTATCCATGCACTTTGATTTGAGTTTGACTTGATTGTATTTATGTTTGATATAGCTGATCTGTTTGGATAGCATGTCAAACAAATATTTTCACAGTACTTTGATCCAGGTGACAATAAACCTAAACCTAAATGAGGGGCGACACAGTTGTACGGCAGTAGAGTTGCTGCCTTACAGCGTCAGAAACCCAGGTTCCATCCTGACTACGAGTGCTGTCTGTACGGAGTTTGTACTTTGTTACCGTGACTGCGTGGGTTTTCTCCGGGTGCTCCGGGTTTCCTCCCACATTCCAAAGACGTACAGGTTTGTAGGTTAATTTGGTTACATTTTGGCAGAATTGTAAACTGTCTATAGCGTGTTGGATAGTGCTAGTGTACAGGTATCGCTGGTCAGCGCGGACTCGTTGGGCCGAAGGGCCCATTTCCGCACTGTATCTTTAAACTAAATAGTACATATCAGAATGAGCAACAATTTTTGATATTAATAATAAATATCTCCCTGCTTTGAACATTTTACAATTATGTAATGAGCAATTCTTTTTTCTTTTAAGAAGGAACTGCAGATGCTGGAAAAATCAAAGGTAGATAAAAATGCTGGAGAAACTCAGCGGGTGAGGCAGCATCTATGGAGCGAAGGAAAAGGTGACATTTCGGGTCGAGACCCTTCTTCAGACTGATGTGGGGGTGGGAATAAGAAAGGAAGAGGCGGAGACAGTGGGCTGTGGGAGAGCTGGGAAGGGGAAAGTGGGAGAAAGCAAGGACTATCTGAAATTGGAGAAGTCAATGTTCATACCGCTGGGGGGTAAACTAATCATGCAAAATATGAGGTGCTGCCTCTCCAATTTATGGTGGGACTCACTCTGGCCATGGAGGAGGCCCAGGACAGAAAAGTCGGATTTGGAATGGGAGGGGGAGTTGAAGTGCTGAGCCACTGGGAGATCAGGTTGGTTATGGCGAACTGAGCGAAGGTTGGGCGAAGCGATCGCCAAGCCTACGCTTGGTCTCACCGATGTAGAGCAGCTGACACCTAAAACAGCGGATGCAATAGATGAGGTTGGAGGAGGTGCAGGTGAACCTCTGCCACACCTGGAATTCTTTTTTCGTGAAAACTACATAGGCTACATCTTCTAATCAAATGCATAAGGGGATTGCAGGGGAAGGTGAGACACAATTGCCATCCTCAATAAGTAGTTGCTCTCATCTACTTCCGACAGCCCATCTGTATGCAGGTAGACTGAGGACACGTACATTCCTGGCCCATCGAAAGCCTCTCTCACTGAGTTACAGCACTGAGGGCAGCATGCGTCCTTTTCAGGATGGACGATGACAGCGATATCAACACTTCAAACAAGATGGACACGAAAGAAGAAGCACTGAGGGAGGCACAGTGGCACAGCGGTAGAGCCGCTGCCTCACAGCGCCAGAGACCCCGGCTCAATCCTGACTGTGGGTGCTGTCTGTACAGAGTTCGTACATTCTCCCTGCGACTGCCTGGGTTTTCTCTGGTTGCACCAGTTTCCTCGCACACTCGAAAGACGCCCAGGTTTGCAGTTTAATTGACCTTGGTAAAATTGTAAATTGTCCCTAGTGTGTAGGATAGTGCTACTGACCAGTGGGGTGGTCGCTGGTCAGTGTGGATTCGGTGGGCTGAAAGACTTGTTTGCACGCTGTATCTCTAAAGTATAAATCTAATGTTCCTGCAACTACTTTTCAAAATTAATTAATTATAGGTGTTATTTTTGTTAAACTGCCTTTATTTCACACTGGAACAATCTGCCTTGATGAACATATGTCTGAAGGTGGCAGCAAAGATTCAAATATGCAAACAGACTAAGACAATGTGCTGGAGTAACTTAGCGCATCATAGAAATTGATATGTCGTGTTTCTGGTCCCGACCAGGCCTCTCAATTCCCTCCAGAGATGCTGCTTGACTATTTGAGTTCCTTTGCACTTTGTTTTTTTTGTAAGCCTGATCTGCAGTTCTTTATTTCTTCATGTTTGTTTTGTTGGGATTAAAACCTGGGATGGATTTATTGCAAAGGCAACTGAACTATCCTATCACCAACTAGTGAATAGTCCTGACCTACTATCTACCTCATTGGAGACCATTAGACTATCTTTATCTTTTGGACTCAACTGGACTTCATCTTGTACTAAATGTTATTCCCTTTATCCTGTATCCGTACACTGTGAACGGCTTGGTTGTCATTATGTATTGTCTTTCTGCTGACTGGATAGCTCGTAACAAAAGAGCTTTTCACTGTACCTCGGTAAACTAAACTAAACATGACCTTCAAATTAGGGTCCCGACCCGAAACATCACCTATCCATGTTCTCCTGAGATGCTACCTGCTGGGTTACACCAGCACTTTCTCTTATTTGTAAACCTGCATTTGCAGTTCGTCGTTTCATAATTTCATAAAGTTCTAGGAGAAGATTTAAGCCATTCGGCCCATCTAGCCTACTCTGCTATTCAATTATGGCTGATCTATCTTTCCCTCCCAGCCCCATTCTCCTGCCTTCTCCCTATAACCCCTGACACCTGTACTAATCAAGAACATGTCAATCTTCTTCCTTAAAAATATACAATGACTTGTCAACCACAGTCTTCTGTGGCAATGAATTCCACAGATTCACCACCCTCTGACTAAAGATATTGCTCCTCATCCCCTTTGTCCTTTCTTTGGTGAGATAGGAACCTGGGTTTGAAGTATCAATGAATCAATGAATCATTGAGTTTGATTTATCTAGAACACATTTAAACAAGTGTAAAACACATTTGAATTCAGTGTAAATTTAATGTAATGTAAAGCTCTATAAACCATTGGGGAAGATAGATGCTAAAACGGGACAGGCAGCATCTCTGGAGAGAAGGAATGGGTGACATTTTGGGTCGTGGCCTTTTTCTGACTAGTTAGGGTAAAAGAGAAATGAGATTATATATGCGATGATGAAGAGATAAAGAACAATGAATGAAAGATATGCAAAAAAAGTAACTAGTATGAAGAAGGGTCTCAACCAGAAACATCACCCATTCCTTCTCTCCAGAGATGCTGCCTGTCCTGCTGAGTTACTCCAGGTTTTGTGTCTATATTCAGTTTAAACCAGCATTATACATATTCCTTCGTACAAAGGTAGACAAAAATGCTGGAGAAACTCAGCTGGTGAGGCAGCATCTATGGAGCGAAGAAATAAAATATGTGACGTTTCGGGTCGAGACCCTTCTTCAGACTAAATTCAGATTAAATTCAGACTAAACTTCATATTCCTTCCTACCCATATTTTTAGTGAAACTATTTACTTACCTGTGCTACTGGTGATGATATTTAGTGTCAGAGCCTCTGTAAGGAGGCAGGTGCTTTACCTGTGGCCCAGTGACAACCTGTTGGCTCAGGTGGGCGGTGGCCGGGCATCCTGGGAGATGTAGGCACAGTGCAGCCGCGAACGAGCATTAGAACTACAGCTCCCAGAGGGCAGTGGGCGCCCCCCCCGCTCCAGCGGCCGCGGGGGATCCTGGGAAATGTAGGCACAACGCAGCCGTGAACGTGTATTTGAACTACAACTCCCAGAGGGCAATGGGCAGAGGGCGGGCGCTGCGCAGGCGCATCCGGGGAGATGTAGGCACAGCGCAGCCGCGAACGAGTATTTGAACTACAACTCCCAGAGAGCAATGGGCAGAGGGCGGGCGCGCTGCGCAGGCGCAGATCACGGCCATCGAGCACCGTTGGCGTTAAAACCAAAACGACGCCCCCCCCCAACCCCTGGGGTTGACCCCCCCCCTGACCCTGTCCCTGTCCCTGTCCCTGTCCCCCCACAAGAGTGAGTCTCTTCCCTCTCCCTTCCCTCCCCCTCCCCTTCCATTCCTCCCTTCCTTCCTCCCTCCCCCTCCCTTCCCCACTCCTCCCCTCTCCATTCCTCCATTCCTCCATTCCTCCCTCCTTCTCCTCTCTTCATTCCTCCTTCCTCCCCCTCCCTTCCATTCCTCCCCTCCCCTCCCTTCTCCTCCATCCCCCTCCCTCCCCACTCCTCCCCTTCCATTCCTCCATTCACCTCCCTCCTCCTCCCTCCCCCTCCATCTCCACTCCTCCCCTCTCCTCCCTCCCCCTCCATCCCCACTCCTCCCCTCTCCATTCCTCCATTCACCTCCCTCCTCTCTTCATTCCTCCCTTCCCTCCCCCTCCATTCCCTTCCCTCCTCTCCCCCCTCCCCTTCCCCCTCTTCCCCCTCATCCCTCCCTCTTCCCCCCTCCCCTTCCCTCTCTTCCCTCCCTCTCTTCCTTCCCTCCCCTCCGCTCCATTCCCTTCCCCCCTCCTCCCCCTCTTCATTCCTCCCCTCCCCCTCCATCCCCTTCTCTCCCCACTCCTCCCCTCTCCATTCCTCCCTCTTTCTCCCCCTCTCTCTCCTCCTCCCTCCTGTCTCCCCCTCTCTTCCCCTCCACTCACTACCTCCCTCCTCTCTCTCTCCCCCTCTCCCCTCCTCCCCCTCCCCTCCATTCTTCCCTCTCTCCTCCTCCCCCCCCTCCCCCCCTCCCCTCTCCTTTCCTCCCTCCCCTCTCTCTCCCCCCTCACTCTCACCCTTCTCCTACTCACATCTCCTTCCCCCTTCACTTCTCCATCTCCTGTCTGTTCCTTCGCCCGCTCTGTCCCCCCCCCCCCCACACTGTCCCTTCTATCTCCCCCCCCCACACTGTCCCTGCCCCATTTGTACTTAGAATTTACCTCAACACACCCCTCCTCCACATCGTTCTGCCCTTAGTCATTCATTCAATACGGCCCTCCTACCCCTTGCCCTCCTCCATCCCCACCCTTGCACTTCGCCCCTACAATTGCCCCCATCCACCCTCTTTCTTGCCTGCCCTCTACCTCACCCATTCCCCATCCTCAGGATCAACCCACCCCCTCAAACCAACTTGCCCCCGCCCTGTGAAGTCTAGCCACCCACCGCCTCACCCTCCCCGTGCCCTGCACCCATTCCCAATCACCCCTCTCCCATTCCCCTTCCTCTTCTGATCCCCCACAGCATTCACCATTTAACATGCTTCTCCCAACGTGTCCTTTAGCCCAAGATAGACACAAAATGCTGGAGTAACTCAGCGGGACAGGCAGCACCTCTGGAGAGAAGGAATGGGTGACGTTTCGGGTCGAGACCTTCCTTCAGACCTTGAGCCCATTCTGATCTCTCCACCATTCACAGTCTCCGCCCTCCCCCTGTCATTCTGTTTATAAATGAAGAGTGTTTAGTTTTCAGTGACGTTTCATCTCCCTGTGTTGAAATTGATTTTGCAATCTTCTCCTCCACTCTTTGATCACACAAACTCTCGGACAAGGTTGCTGAATGCTACTGAGAAATTGCTGCTGACATTTCTAATAAATGCTTAATCCTTTCCTAACCAGGCTCTGCACGACCATCAGGGAGTATTGAAGACTTGAATACTGAACTCCCATCTGTATATCCCTAGGTAAGTTCAATTAACTAAATCTGGTTTCACTAAATACCAAAGCCTTTGCTCTTATTGTGGTTCACTCTCGACCATTTCGAGCTTATCTTTTAACAACATTTCGAGCCGTATCTTTTAACGACTTATTTTATTCCTTCAGTTGCTAATGTGTGATTGTGTGTGCAATCTTTCATTCCTGCGAAGATAGACACAAAATGTTGGAGTAACTCAACGGACAGGCAGCATCTCTGGAGAGAAGGAATGGGTGGCGTTTCGGGTCGACACCCTTCTTTCCTTCCTGCGTTCTTTTGAAACCTAAGCAATATTGTGCATCATCTTCTTATCGCCGACTTCCACGAATTTTAGCTAGAATCTCGATAGAAGGATCCCGAGCCGAAACGTCACCCATCCCGCTTTCTCCAGAGATGCTGCCTGACCCGCTGAGTTACTCCAGCACTTTGTGTCTGACACATCTAACTGATACAGCATGTGATCACAAGGACAGGTCAAAGTGTTGGTGGAACACTGCTGGTAAGGCAGCATCTGTGGAGGGTAATGGACAGACCGCATTTCAAGGACACAGAGTGCTGGAGTAGCTCAGTGGGTCAGGCAGAATCTGTGGAGAACATGGATAGGTGACGTTTCACAGAGTGCTGGAGTAGCTCAGCGGGTCAGGCAGAATCTGTGGAGAACATGGATAGGTGACGTTTCACAGAGTGCTGGAGTAGCTCAGCGGGTCAGGCAGCATCTGTGGAGAACATGGATAGGTGACGTTTCAAGTCGGGACCCTTCTTCAGACTGTCATCTATCCACTTCCCTCCACAGATGCTGCTTCACCAGCTGAGTTCCTCCAGCACTTTGTATTTTTCTCAGCATTCCAGCATCTGTAGTTCCTCGTGTCCTCGCAAGGAAACGTTCATCCTTGAGCAAAGAACAAAAAGATTGCTGATTGCCATTTAATATCTGGGATCATGGGGTTCTTAGAAACATAGAAAATAGGTGCAGGAGGAGGCCCTTCGAGCCAGCACCGCCATTCATTGTGATCACGGCTGATCGTTCCCAATCAATAACCCGTGCCTGCCTTCTCCCCTTATCCCTTGATTCCACTGTGGGAAATTTTGAGTCTTATTGGCCTGGATGCACGAGAGTTCAGAAGACTGAGAGTCAGCATAGGGGCATATGTTCTTACAGTCATACAGCACGAAACAGGCCCTTCAGCCCCACTTGCCCATGCCAACCAACATGCCCCATCCATAATAGTCCCACCTGCCTGTGTTTGGCCCAAGGTACACAAAAATGCTGGAGAAACTCAGCGGGTGCAGCAGCATCTATGGAGCGAAGGAAATAGGTAACGTTTCGGGCCAAAACTCTTCTTCAGACTGATAGGGGGTGGGGAGAAGAAAGGAAAAAAGGAAAAAGGCGGAGGAGGAGCCCGAGGGCTGGGGGAGGGGAGGAGACAACCAGATGGCTGATGAAGGGAGGGGACAGCAAGGGCTAGCAGAATTGGGAGAATTCAATGTTCAAGCCCCCAGGATGTAGACTGCCCAAGCGGAATATGAGGTGCATTTCCTCCAATTTACGGTGTTGCTCGCTGTGGCCATGGAGGAGACCCAGGACAGAGAGGTCAGATACGGAATGGGAGGGGGAGTTGAAGTGCTGAGCCACCGGGAGGTCAAGTTGGTTATTGCGGACCGACCGGAGGTGTTCGGCGAAACGATCGCCAAGCCTCCGCTTGGTCTCACCAATGTAGATCAGCTGGCATCTAGAGCAGCGGATGCAATAGATGAGGTTGTAGGAGATGCAGGTGAACCTCTGTCGCACCTGGAACGACTGCTTGGGTCCCTGAATGGAGTAGAGGGGGGAGGTGAAGGGACAATTGTTGCATCTCTTGCGGTTGCAAGGGAAAGTACCAGGGGAGGGGGTGGTATGGGAGGGAAGGGAAGAATTGACAAGGGAGTTACGGAGGGAGCGGTCTTTGCGGAAGGCAGACATGGGGGGAGATGGGAAGATGTGGCGAGTGGTGGGGTCACGTTGGAGGTGGCGAAACTGACGGAGGATCACTTGTATGTGACGGCTGGTGGGGTGAAAGGTGAGGACTAGGGGGACTCTGCCCTTGTTGTGAGTGGGGGGATGGGGAGAGAGAGCAGTGTTGCGGGGTATGGCAGAGACCCTGGTGCGAGCCTCATCTATGGTGGAGGAGGGGAACCCCCGTTCCCTGAAGAATGAGGACATTTCAGATGCCCTGGTGTGGAACGCCTCATCCTGGGAGCAGATGCGGCGTAGACGGAGGAATTGGGAGTGGGGGATGGAGTCCTTACAAGAAGCAGGGTGTACCTTCGATTTTCCAGCATCTGCAGTTCCTTCTTTAACACTGTGTTTGGCCCATATCCCTTTAAAACCTTTCAAATCCATGTACCTATCCAAATGTCTTTTAAATGTTGTTATCTTACCTGCCACACCTACCTCCACTGGCAGACAAAAATGCTGGAGAAATTCACCCGCTGAGTTTCTCCAGCATTTTTGTCTGCCTTTGATTTTTCCAGCATCTGCAGTTCTTTCTTAAACAACACCTCCACTGACAGTTCGTTCCTAATACCCACCACACTGTGAAAAAATTGCCCCTCAGCATCCTATTAAATCTTTCCACTCTCACCTTAAACCTATGTTCTCTGGTTTGTGATTCTTCTATTCTGGGTAAAAGACTCTGTGTATTTACCCTATCTATTCCCCTGATGATTTTATATGCCTCATAAGATTCTCCTCATCCTCCTGCACTCCAAGGAATAAAGTCCAAGCCTGCCGAATCTCTCCCTTGTAGCTCAGGCCCTTGCCCTTGTCCTGGTAATACCCTTGTAAATATCTCTGGCCCAGTACCATTCAAAACAGAGAATGAGCTTTTGAATGGAATGGCAAACAAAGGCCAGGTTAAGACTACAACTAGTATAAGGGTGATTGTGGACTCAGTGGGCCATAGGAACTGATTCCAGGCTGAATCTCTAAACTAAACTAAAAGAAGTTCTGGCAAATTGAGCTGTCAAAAGAGAGCATATGCATTTAGATCACAGATAAGCCAAGAAGGATAAAGCATTTGCAAAGTTCTGTGTGTCTTCGTCTCATTTTGTTTGCTGAGCATGTTGTAACTGGAGGACACAAAATGCTGGAGTAACTCATCGAGTGAGGCAGCATCTCTGGAGAGCCTTTCCTACCTGATCCCAGATCCACGACCTCAACAAACGCTTCCTTTCCTACCCACGCCAGATCCATGTGCTGGAGGAATCGAGTGGGTTGGGCAGTATCTGTGGAGGAATGGACAGACAGCGTTGTGGGCTGGGACCCTTCTTTTGAAAGAGTGTTGGTTCCTGTGCACAGCCTTTGTCTTCTCTGTTTGTCAACGTGCGAAAATGATAGCGTGCACGTTCTCCTCTTACGCATTCCCTCAGGAATGAAGATGGCTTGCGTCCACTCTGTGGTGTGTGGTGGATGGTTGGGCTAATGCAGGAGCAGTAAACTCTTCCACAGATGAGGCAGGAGATGCATGATGTGGATCCAAGATCATGCACTCAGTCCTTATAAAAGGACTGGACAATCTAGATGCAGGAAAAATGTTCCCAATGTGGGGCAGGTCCAGAACAAGGGGCCAAAGTCTTAGAATAAAGGGGAGGTCATTTAAGACTGAGGTGAGAAAAAACTTTTTTACCCAGAGAGTTGTGAATTTGTGGAATTCCCTACCACAGAGGGCAGTGGAGGCCAAGTCACTGGATGGATTTAGAAACATAGAAACATAGAAAATAGGTGCAGGAGTAGGCCATTCGGCCCTTCGAGCCTGCACCGCCATTCAATATGATCATGGCTGATCATCCAACTCAGTATCCTGTACCTGCTTTCTCTCCATACCCCCTGATCCCTTTAGCCACAAGGGCCACATCTAACTCCCTCTTAAATATAGCCAATGAACTGGGCCTCAACTACATTCTGTGGCAGAGAATTCCAGAGATTCACCACTCTCTGTGTAATTTTTTTTTCTCATCTCAGTCCTAAAAGATTTCCCTTTATCCTTAAACTATGACCCCTTGTTCTGGACTTCCCCAACATCGGGAACAATCTTCCTGCATCTAGCCTGTCCAGCCCCTTAAGAATTTTGTAAGTTTCTATAAGATCCCCCCTCAATCTTCTAAATTCCAGCGAGTACAAGCCGAGTCTATCCAGTGATTTAAGAGAGAGTTAGATAGAGCTCTAGGGGCTAGTGGAGTCAGGGACATGGGGAGAAGGCAGGCACGGGTTATTGATAGGGAACGATCAGCCATGATCACAATGAATGGCGGTGCTGGCTCGAAGGGCCAAATGGTCTACTCCTGCACCTATTGTCTATGTTTCTATGTATGGTGGCACTTCAGGGAGAGCTGGCTCCTCATGTCTGTCTCCTCGGGTCAGGCAGCATCTCTGGAGAGAATGAATGGGCGACGTTTCGGGTTACTCCAGCATTTTGTGTCTACCTTCAATTATATCCAGGATCTGCAGTTCTTTTTGACACCCCAAGTTAAATTAATCTCCTTTGCCTACATGTCATCCGTATCCCTCCATTCCCTGAATATTCATGTGCCTACCTAAAAAGCCTCTTAAATGCTGCTGTCATTTCATCTGTCTACAAAGTGAACATAGTCCCGCACATCTCCTTGAAAACTTGCCCCTCTCACCTTAAAGCTATGTCCTCTAGTTTTTGATATTTCATGAGGTCATGCGGAATAGGAGTAGAATTAGGCCATTAGGCCCATCGTCGACTCCGCCAATCAATCAATGCTGATCTATCTCTCCCTCCTAACCCCATTCTCCTGCCCATAACCCCTGACACCCGCACTAATCAAGAATCTATCTATCTCTGCCTTAAAAATATCCACTGACTTTGCCTACACAGCCTGCTGTGGCAAAGAATTGCACAGATTCACCACCCTTTGACTAAAGAAATTTCTCCTCATCTCCTTCCTAAAAGAACGTAATTTAATTCTGAGGCTGTGACCTTTAGTCCTAGACTCTCCCACTAGTGGAAACATCCTGGGTGAAAGGTTCTGGCTGACTATCCTCTCTGTGCCTCTCAGAATTGTGTTGGCTTCTACCATGACCACACTAAACTATGTCTAAAATAAGAGAACCACAGTAAAGTTGATGGACCCGTATCACAGAATAGAATACAGCGGAATGGGAACAAGCACAAGAGTCTGCAGATTCTGGAATTTAGTTTTATCAAACCTGGGTCTCTTGCACTATGAGGCAGCAAATATTTCGCGGAGAGGAATCTGCTGGAGGAACTCAGCGGGTCGGGCAGCATGTTTTCGTTGGTTGGGAGGGAGTGGTGGGGAAGGAATTTCTTCCCGTGATAGAACTGGAAATACCGGTCTCGCCCTGAGTTCCACTCCTGAGAAATATCCCCAACCTGTACTGTACGTTGAATCAGATATGAACTGAAACGGTGTGTGGGAGCCGGTCGAATGTAGCATTCCAAACTTAGTAAGGTTACCCAGATAAACAGTTTTAGTTCCTTTTTTTTGTTGAAGTGCTTAACGCCGACCATCAAGTTCCAGACTATACTCTTCAGTCTGAAGAAGGGTCTCGACCCGAAACGTCACCCATTCCTTCTCTCCAGAGATGCTGCCTGTCCCGCTGAGTTACTCCAACATTTTGTGTCTACCATCTGTGTAAAGCAGCATCTGCAGTTCCTTCCTCTACATCATTTTGTCTCCTTTTCATCTTGAGCTTTCGACCTCTTCTCTGCCACCCCCCCCCCCACCTATCACTTGCCAGGCCTTGTTCCGCTCCCCCCCCCCCCCCAACCCCACCATCACTGTTTTGTGTTTTACTCGGTATTCCAGCATCTGCAGTTCCTTGTGTATCTCTCCAGAGATGCTGCCTGCCCCGCCGAGTTACTCCAGCATTTTGTGTCAGTCTCCGGTTTAAACCAGCACCTGCAGTTCTTTCCTGCACATCCAGACTATATTGATTTTCCCAGCTGAATATTGGTCTTCAACAATGTCATAATCACAAAGGTTTTGGGTTTGTGGCAAGCTCCCATTTCAGGTGGTTGTTGTCCTCTGCTTTGAATCTTGAATTCTTTTGAGTTGATTCGTCTCATCGCCTGTTTATTATTTAACACACGTAACTTGAGCTATGCCATTGAGATCAGTTTCACTGACTGGCTGAGCAGTAGAGAGAGAGAGAGAGAGAGAGAGAGAGAGAGGGAGATGGATAGAGGGGAACTTCAAGCTCTGCTGGGATAATAGAGCATTCTGATTTAAAAGCAGCCCGCTGGAAATGGTAGTGCAATAGGGATATTGCCATTTGGATCCTGCCCTGTGTTTCCCTGCAATCTGCCCAGTGGAGGCCCGTTAAATTGGGAGCGGTGAGCAGGGAACGAAGCACTGTTGAAAGGCTCGCACTGAGTGGATGTGGGAACAGCCCCTTCTTCTGGAACGCTGCCTGCACACTGGGCCACGAAACCACAATGAAGTGTCTATGTGCAGAGTGAGACAGATCACAGCAACAACACCAGCAGCGGCGGCAGCAGCGGCAGGGTTGGCCGGGTGTGGACAGGGAGGTGAGATAATCCTGCAACCGCCCCATACTTTCACCAGGGCGTAGGATCAAAGAGAAGCTGAGCTCGGGAGAATCATTCCCACTCTGCGGTTTGGCTGCCTCAGAGTTGAGGGGAATCTACACAATCGGTGGTCCCGGTGAGTTTCCTTGAAGCGCATCAAGATGTGTCATCCAAAGAGCAGTGTCTGATGCCCCTTTGACCTGCTTCGCTGCTGAAACAGGTAGCAAGTGTTGATCTAACTGTGATCTTCAGTGTTAAGTCAGGAGACTTTGCCTTGGGATTGAGGGCGAACTGACTTCCTAACTCAGCCTGTGATGTGTAAAAAATCACTCCAGTTCACGCCCCTCCAACAGTTGAAACAATGAGGCATTTTGTTCCTCAAGTAATTTATTTTCTGTGTGTGTGTGTGTCTTTGTGCGTGCATCTTGTGTGTGTGTGTGTGTGTGTGAGAGAGAGAGAGAGTGTTTGTGAGTATGTGTGGGTGAGTGTGTTTTGTGTGAGAGTGTGAGAGAGAGTGTTTGTGAGTATGTGTGGGTGAGAGTGTGTGTGAGTGTTTTGTGTGAGTGTGTGTGTGAGACTGTGTTTGTGAGTATGTGTGGGTGAGAGTGCGTTTTGTGTGTGTGTGTGTGAGAGAGTGTGTTTGTGAGTATGTGTGGGTGAGAGTGTGTGTTTTGTGTGAGAGAGAGTGTTTGTGAGTATGTGTGGGTGAGAGTGTGTGAGTGTTTTGTGTGAGTGTGTGTGTGAGACTGTGTTTGTGAGTATGTGTGGGTGAGAGTGTGTGTTTTGTGTGAGAGTGTGAGAGAGAGTGTTTGTGAGTATGTGTGTGTGTGAGTGTTTTGTGTAAGTGTGTGTGTGAGACTGTTTGTGAGTATGTGTGGGTGAGAGTGTGTTTTGTGTGAGTGTGTGTGAGAGTGTTTGTGAGTATGTGGTGTGAGAGCTTTTTTGGGTGAGTGTGAGTGGATGTGTGCGAGTGTGTGAAAATGGTGTGGCACACAAGAATCTGTGGGGTCTGCTGTCAGAGGGGAGGGGGTGAGGGGTGATGCGAGTAGTGTGGTGGTTGGTTTAGTGAATGGTTCGATCAGGCGACTGATGACGACAGATCAGACCGTGGGCACGAACTGAACCCTGGTAACCCCGAGGCATGCCGTGGAAATGGGAAGTGAATTGCGATGCCTGGTCTGGCACAGTCTGAACAGTTTGATGGTCATAGCTACGTGGAGAGGGTTGAGAAGCAGGAATGATTCACCTCCAGGCAGAGAAGGGGAAGGAGCGGGACCAGTCTGCTCAGCATCCCCAATCTCTAGTGATCACGGGGGAAGATTGACCCGACACTAAATACCAGCCTGGACACAAAATGCTGGAGTAACTCAGTGGGTCAGGCAGCATCTCTGGAGAAAAGGAATAGGTGATGTTTCGGGTCAGAACCCTTCTTCAGATTCCTTCTTCTCGACCCAAAACGTCACCTATTCCTTCTCTCCAGAGATGCTGCCTGTCCCGCTGAGTTACTCCAGCATTTTGTGTCTAGCTTCGGTTTAAACCAGCATCTGCAGTTCCCTGTATGAAGGAACTGCAGATGCTGGTTTCAACCAAAGATGGACACAAAGCTGGAGTAACTCAGCGGGACAGGTAGCATCTCTGGAGAGAAGGAATGGGTGACGTTTCAGGTCGAGGCCATTCTTCAGACACTGAAACGTCACCCATTCCTTCTCTCCAGAGATGCTGCCTTCTTCTTCTTCTTGCGTATGGCGTGCACAGCCTAAAGTTGTAGGGCAACTTGTTCTATTTGATCTTACTTGATTTTGCACACCAGGTTGATTGCATTGCACGTGAAGGTTGCAATCTCCCACCGCAGATGCTGCATACCCCGCTGAGTTACTCCAGCATTTTGTGTCCATCTGCAGTTCCCTTCTATACTAAATACCAGCCTGTTTACCTAACCCTAATGTACCCCTAAGCAAGTTTGGATGACAACAACTATCATTCTCAGATTACATAACTTAATATTCCCCGTAATGCATACTTAAATCAATGAATCATTTAAAACTAGCAATTGAACTGGCATGAATTGGTTCTAGTGTTTCTGAATTTCTCTCCTCGAAGACCTGCCTCTAATTTTTGGACAAACGAATAACAGGGATGGAGTAACTCAGCAGGTCAGGCAGCATCTCTGTGGCACATGGAGAATAGGTATGTCCATGTCCTCCAGAGATGCTGCCTGACCCACTTTAGACTTTACTTTAGAGGTATAACGTGGAAATAGGCACTTCGACCCACTGAGTCCACGCCGACACCCCGTACATTAACACTATCCTACACACTTAAGGACAATTTACAATTATATTTAACCAGAGCGAATTAATCTACCAACCTTTACGTCTTTGGAGTGTGGAGGAAATCGGAGCACCTGGAGAAAACCCACGCAGTCACAGGGAGAACGTACAAACTCCGTACAGACAGCACCTGTAGTCAGTATCTGGCGCTGTAAGGCAGCAGCTGTACTGCTATGCCACTGTACTGCCCGCTGAGTATTATTTTTTGGTAAACCAGCATCTGCAATTCATGGTGTCTCTTAATTTACTGTCGTTCCAACCCAGATTTGGGTAAATTTAGTGTTGAGGTGCTTTTTTGTTTGAATGTACATACAGTGTCTATGGCGTTATGAATGGAGCACAGATGGTTTAAGGTGAAGGGGAAAAGATTTAATGGGAACCTGAGGGGTAACTTTTTCACACAAAGCTGGTGGGTGTATGGAACGAGCTGCCAGAGGAGGTAGTTGAGGCTGGGACTATCGCAACGTTTAAGAAACATTTGGACCGGTAAATGGGTTGGAGGGATATGGGCCAAACGCAGGCAGGTGGAACTAGTGTAGATGGGTCATGTTGGTTGGTGTGGGCAAGTTGGGCTGAAGGGCTTGTTTCCACACTGTATCTCTCTATGACTCTATTGACATTGACTCTGCTTCAATTTTAAACTATGACGTTCCCTGGACCACAGGATCCTTGGACCTGGGTCCGCAAAGTCCTGAATTAGAGCTGATGGCACAAACACTGATACCTTCAAGATAAAGACACTATCAGGGAATCCAACTGATATCAAACGAGTGCCAGGCTGTGTCTGCATCTGCATTTTACTACAGTGATTAGGTTGCCCATCAGTTAAACCATCATTGCCCAGCGGTTAATACTTAACTAGAAAAAATCCCTTTGCTGTCAAAGCAAGTGCTCAGGTTAACTGTGCTCTTGATAGAAAAATAAGATAGTGTGTGTATTGTCGTCGTGTATTTTAGTTGTGCGTTCTCAATTGGATCTTGGACCTTGAATGTTGTTTTTAACTGATGGAACGGTGTCTTGTGTTCACGGTAAATTGGATACAGAGAGTAGGGAATGACCCCTGGCATCTTGGTCCCAACCTTTTGAAGTTGGCCAAGCTCACCAGTATTAAATGTCTCCAATAGGCCACTAGGAGATAAATCTGTCAGTGTTTCGAGTCATAGAGTGATACGGTGTGGAAACAGGCCCTACGGCCCAACTCGCCCACACCGCCAACAATGTCCCCGCTACACCAGTCCCACGCTTGGTCCATATCGCTCCATAAGGGCCTGTCCCACTTTCACGACCTAATTCACGACCTTTTTTTACTCCTGGACATTTTTCATCGTGGTAGAAAAAACGCCCCGACCTACTTGATGCCACGAGTACCTACGACTAGCATCACGGCCTGCTACGACCTCGTGACGACCATGCTGCGTGTATGAGTCAAGGGCAAACTCGGCAGAGGTCGTGAATTAGGTCTTGAAAGTGGGACAGGCCCTATAGGTGATAACAAGTGGTGTGAGAATCAAGTTATTGTACCACTGTTACTGACAGCATTGTTTTTTAAACAGGCGATCTCTTTGCAAGATGCACAATGTGGCTAGTTTCACAGTATCCCTGGGGTCTCTGGGACTAATGCAGATCCTGGGCGTTTCCTGGGCCTGGAGCATCGCTGCCAGCTTGGGCGTCTATCTTGGAACTGGAGGATGGAGGTTTGTCCGAATCGTGTTGAAAACAGCCCCAAGAGACATCTTGTAAGTTATATTGTAAGATTCCACTGTGGGAGTATACATGTCCTGCTGTTGCAATTGAGACTACACGACATTGTCACATTTCATAAGGCACGGAAACCGAACCTTTGGCCTAACTGGTCTGTGCCAACCAAAGTGTCCTAACTCAGGTCATTCCCGTGCTGTTCTTGATGGTAGTTCTAAGGTAGTTCTTGTCCCAGTCTGAAGAAGGGTCCAGACATGAAACGTCACCTATTCGTTCTCTCCAGAGATGCTGCCTGACCCCCCCTGAATTATTTCAGCATTTTGTGTCTATCTTGGGTGTACACCAGCATCTGCAGTTCCTTCTTAGCTAACAATGGCCTGTTTCCTTTATCATCGTTAAGGCCTGTCCCACTTCCACAACTTAATTCAAAACCTCTGCCGAGTTTAAAGGACCTAAAAAAAAATCAAGATCGTGGTAATCTACGAACTCCTACGACCTTCCACGACTATGTTCACGAACACCTACGAGTACGTCTACGAATTCCCACGACTATTTCGATGCCCTCCTTCCGAGTAAAAAGTTGCAATTTCTTTCATCCCGACCATTTTTTTACTCGTGGACATTTTTTATCGGGCTGGAAAAAACGTCCCGACTTACCTGATGCCACGAGTACCTACGGCTGGCGTAACGAGCCGCTACGATATATCTACGAACTCCTACTGACTCGTTACGAACATTCTGCGAGTTTGAATCAAGGGAAAACTCGGGAGAATTCGTGAATACCTCGTGAAAGTGGGACAGGCCCTTTACTTTTTGCATATTTTTCATTCATTTGTTCTATGTCTCACCATATCACCGTCTATATTTCTTGTTCCCCTTTCCCTGGCACTCAGTCTGAAGAAGGGTCTTGACCCAAAACGTCACCTATTCCTTTTCTCCAGAGATGCTGCCTGGTCCGCTGAGTTTCTCCAGTATTTTGTGTCCAAATTAGGTGTAAAGCAGCATCTGCAGTTCCTTCCTGCACAAGGAAGTTCTTGCGATTGGCCTTTACCCCTCCAAATCTTTCCTATCCACATACAGTACATGTCCAAATGCCTTTTAATTGTTGCTACAACTACTCCCTCTGATAGCTCATTGCCTACACCCACCTTGAGGACCAGAGCACCCAGGATCTCCTTTCAAAACTCTGGGATGGGGGTTATTATAAACTTTGATGGCAGAGGATATACCTTTTCGAATGGAGATGAGAAGGAAATTCTTTAGCCAGAGGGTGGTGAATCTGTTGAATTCATTGCCACAGACGGCAGTGGAGGACAATTCATTGGGTATTTTGAAAGCGGAGATTGATAGGTTCTTGATTAGTCAGGGCGTCAAAGGTTATCGGGAGACGCCAGGAGAATGTAGTTGAGAGGGAAAAATAGACCTGCCATGGTGGTGCAGTCGATGGGCCGAATGGCCTAATTCTGCTCCCATGTCTGGCGAACGTATGAACATACTGTACTAAATTCCAGCTCTCTGGCTATTCATAAGAAACGAATGGAGCTGGAGGCAGGCTAAATTCACACTGAATCACTGCCTCTTAGAAATGAAGTGTGGATGATCTGTTGAATGCAGAGGCTGGAGTGAGGATATGAAGAAAGATATTGTGGCTTTGGAGACCGCCATTCAATATACAATACAATACAATACAATTTATTTGTCATTTGGACCCCGTTGAGGTCCAAACGAAATGTCGTTTCTGCAGCCATACATTACAAAACGAAAAAGACCCGAGACACAACACAATTTACACATACATCCATCACAGCGCTGTGATGGAAGGCAAAAAAAACGTATCTCTCCACTGCACTCCCCCCCCCCGATGTCAGAGTCAAAGTCAAAGCCCCCGGCGGGCGATGATGATTATCCCGCGGCCATTAAAGCCACGCCGGGTGATGCAAGGTCGCGCACCGTGTCTTGGTGTTAGAGCCCCGGCGCGCGCTCGCAAAGCCCCGCGGCCATTCCAAGCCGCGCAGGGCGGTGATGTAAAGCCCCGCTCCAGGTGCTCTTCAACCCCGCAACTCGGGCGGGAGAAGTCGCCGCCGCGGAAGCCCCGAAAAGCGGTCTCCCACCAGGCTTCCGGTGTTGCCGTCCGCAGACCCGGGGGTTGGGTCGCAGCAGCGCTCCACCACAGCTCCACCCGCTCCGGACTCGGCCAGCCCCGTGACGGTGAGTAGTCCGCAGCTCCGCAACTGGAGCCCCAGGTCGTTCCTGCTGGAGGCCGCTCCACGTTGCCCAGCCCCAACGACAACGGAGACCCGACAAAGAAAAGGTCGGGTCTCCCGTGCAGGGGAAAGGTTTTAAAGTTCCCCCCCACACACATACCCGACAAAAAAATAAATAATAACTACATAGAAACGAGACAAAAATAATAAAAAGACAGACGGACTGCAGAGGCCGCTGCTGACGAGAGTCGCGCCGCCCACCGAAAATGTCATGGCTGATCATCCAAAATCAGTGCCCCCTTCCTGCTTTCTCCCTTATCATCCCTTGATTCTGAGGCAGCTGTGCTAACCCAAGAAACATTGAGATAGGTACAGGGATAGGACAGGTTTAGAAGGACATGGGCCAAATGCAGGCAAGTGGGACTAGTGTAGATGGGGCATGTTGGCCGGTATGGGCATGTTGGGCCGAGGGGCCTGTTTCCACTCTGTATCACTCTGGTGACTCCAGGGAAGTCTAACCCTGGCAAGTGGAAATTTGCCAGAAAGAAGCTTCTGAACAGGAAGCCGTTCTTTAGTAGACACAAAATGCTGGAGTAACTTAGCGGCTGAGGCAGCATCCCTGGAGAGAAGGAATGGGCGACGTTTCGGATCGAGACCCTTCTTCAGAGCGTAGAAGGGTCTCGACCCGAAACGTCGCCCATTCCTTCTCTCCAGGCATGCTGCCTCAGCCGCTGAGTTACTCCAGCATTTTGTGTCTACCTTCGAGTTAAAGCAGCATCTGCAGTTCTTTCTTACACTGCCGTTCTTTAGTGTTAGTTCCCAAGAGAGATACGGGTTCCAACCGTGCAACCACTGGAATTGAAACCAGCTGGGATCTTCTAAAGCTTTGTGAAATGAACTGTCCGTGGGAGGCGAGCAGCAGGTTTAAATGCAGCACTCAACAAATGTTCCTGGCCGCTTGCCAGCACACACGCTACTAGTTTATAAGCGAAACCACCTCACTCAACTCCACATTGAAATAAGGAACTGCAGATGCTGGTTTACAGAAAATGACACAATGTGCAGGAGTAGGTCAGCCGGTCAGGCAGCATCTGAATTAATTAATTGATTGATTCATTCATTCATTCTTCATTCTTTAGTGAAATACCCACGGTATGCAAAGAGTTGCTACATAAAGGGCGCCAACAGAGTTGCACAGTATCCCTCTGGAGAACATGCAACTGAACCATCCTACCAACAACTAGAGAGCAGTCCTGACCTCCCATCTACCTCATTGGAGACCCTTGGACGATCTTTAATCAGACTTTACTGGACTTTATCTTCCACTAAACGTTATTCCCTTTATCATGTACCTGTGAACTGTGGATGGCTCGATTAGAATCATGTATAGTCATTCCGTTGTTAGCATGCAACAAAAGTTTTTCACTGCACCTCTGGACATGATATACAGCAGCCTCAGAATCCAGGGACAAGGGAGAGTGGGTCTATGGTATTATTTCATAAGTTCATAAGTGATAGGAGCAGTATTAGGTTATTCAGCCCATCAAGTCTACACCGCCATTCAATCATGGCTGATCTATCTCTCTCTCTCTCTCAACCCCATTCTCCTGCCTTCTCCCCATAACCTCTGACTCCCATACTAATCAAGAATCTTAAATATCTCTGTCTGAGAAGGTTATCGGCTGCAACCTTCCCTCCATTGATGAACTGTACACTGCAAGGGCCAGGAAGCGAGCGGGCAAGATCATCTCTGACCCCTCTCACCCTGGCCACAAACTCTTTGAATCACTTCCCTCTGGAAGGCGACTCCGGACTGTCAAAGCTGCCACAGCCAGACATAAAAACTGTTTTTATCCACGAGTAGTTGCTCTACTCAACAGCCAAAAATCTGTAGCCTCCCTTTGATCTGGTATTTTGTTGGTTCACATGCTTGATCAATGGTGTTTTATCATGAATGTTTTATTATTATTAATGTTTAGTGTTTTCTGAGTCCATTCGTAACTGTCACTGTATGTCATGTTGTTACTTGTGGGTGGAGCACCAAGGCAAATTCCTTGTATGTGAATACTTGGCCAATAAACTTACTTACTTACTTAAAAATATCCATTGACTGGGCCTCCACAGCCGTCTGTGGCAATGAATTACACTGATTCACCACCCTCTGACTAAATCCTCCTCATTTCCCTCCTAAAGGTGCGTCCTTTAATTCTGAGGCTGTGGCCTCTGGTCCTAGACTCTCCCACTAGTGGAAACATCCTCTCCACGTTCATTCTATGCAGGGCTTTCACTATTCGGCAAATCTTGCAGTGTCCCGTTAAAGGGGGACAGTGT
>CM075992.1:3836721-3839221 GCA_038087875.1 Malacoraja senta
CGACCTTCGGACCTTCGCTTACCGCTGACACCACCACCCCCTCTTTCTCATGGCCGAGCTTCGGTTCATGAGTTGGATGGGGTGCCGGACTTTGCGCGCGGCGTCACACGGCCCGGGCCAAAACTCCTCAGCTGGCCCCGCCGGCTGGGCCTTGTGTGCAGCCCAGCACCCGGGGCCAACTCATCATTCACCCAGCCACGGCCGAGTCGGTCAACGTATTGCCGTCGGGAATTTGACCCTTATTTTGACCTTTTGTCCCTTATTTGGGAGTGAGAAAGTTGCCGACCCTAATCTGGCATCAAAGTTAGTGAAGGGAGTGGAAGCTTTGCCCAGTGGATCTCCAACCTCATTCTATGGAGCAGATTGCGCGTCGGGTCCTTCCGTGCGTAGTAGTCATGTGCAAATTCCTCCCACAGGAGTGCTCAAACACCAAGGATATTAGCACCCAGGAGACTGTAACCCACCACGAGACAACATCAGTTAGTGACGCCACCACGCCACTCACCGCAAGGTACGCTATCCGTGCATCTCCAAATATTGTTGTTGGATGAAAGATCTAGCAGGAACCTGAGGGACAATTTTCTCCACACAGAGGGTGGTGGGTGTATGGAACAAGCTGCCAGAGGGGCAGCACTGTGGCGCAGCGGTAGAGCTGCTGCCTGACGGCGCCAGATACCCAGGTTCAATCCTGACTATGGGTGCTGTCTCTTCGTTTAGCTAAGTTTAGTTCATAGATACGGCGCGGAAACAGGCCCTTCGACCCACCGAGTCCGCATTGACCAGCGATCCCAGCACACTAACACTATCCTACACACTTTAGGGACAATTTTACACTTATACCCAAGCCAATTAACCTACAGACCTGCACGTCTTAGGAGTGTGGGAGGAAACCGAAGATCTCGGAGAAAACCCATGTGGTCACGGGGAGAACGTACAAACTCCATACAGGCAGCACCCGTAGTCGGGATCGAACCCAGGTCTCTGGCGCTGTAAGGCAGCAACTCTACCGCTGCGCCGCCGTGCCCTGTACTGTACGGAGTTTGCATGTTCTCCCTGTGACCGCCTGGGTCTTCTCTGGGATCTCTGGCTTCCTCCCACGTCCCAAAGACGTGCAGGCTTGTGGGTTAATTGGCTTCAGTAAGATGTCCTTCGTGTGTTGGATGGAAGTAGTGTGTGGGCGGTTGATGGCCGGCGCGGACTCGTTGGGCCGAGGGCCCTGTCACCTCGCTGTAACTAAACTAATCTAAACTTTTCAGCCACATTCCACCATTTGAATTGAATTGAAATGAATTTTGTTATTTGTCATTCAAAAACAAGTTTGAACGAATAGATGTTTAAAGTTTTTGATTGGTTGGAAGTGGGATATTTAAAATGGTCTAAAATTAAATGGAGGTAAAGAATGGTGGAAGATGGTGGTCAATCTGTGGAATTCTTTGCCACAGAAGGAATTCCCTGCCACAGAGGGGCAGTGGAGGCCAAATCACTGGATGGAATTAAGAGAGAGTTAGATAGAGCCCTAGGGGCTAGTGGAGTCAAGTGATATGGGGAGAAGGCAGGCACGGGTTATTGATAGGGGACGATCAGCCATGATCACAATGAATGGGCCGAATGGCCTCCTCCTGCACCTAGTTTCAATGTTTCTATGTTTCTATGAGACCAAAACATTTTTAAGGCAGAGAAAATTCTTGATTAGTACGGGTGTCCGGGGTTATGGGGAGAAGGCAGGAGAATGGGGTTAGGAAGGAGAGATAGATCAGCCATGATTGAATGGCGGAGTAGACTTGACGGGCCGAATGGCCTAATTCTACCCCTATTCCATATGGTCTTATGACCTAAGATTGCAAAAGGAAGTACAGGAAACACAAAGCAAGTTGATGAAGAAGGGGTTAATGTTACTATTATTAATAGTGTGACAACATTTTTGCACAAAAACATTCCTAGTTTTTCTATTCAGAAGCATTTGGTAATAGGTGTTTTCAAAATTCTTTGGATTTCTGAATGTGTTTATCATTCAGGTATTTTATAATTGACTTCCAATTTTCTTGACGAGTCATGCCCTTGCAAAGTGCTGAGTCATCCTCGGATGTGGGCTTTAGTGGAGGGTGTGTTGTGAATCAGGCACACCCCTTGAATGTCGGTATGGTGACTTAGTAGGGTACATGGGGTATGGGCTTTGACCAAGAACTTGCCCAGAAAAACATAGAAAATCCCCTTAAGCCTGCTCCACAATTCAGCCTGCTCCACTATCATTGTCTGAAGAAGGGTCTCGACCCGAAACGTCACCCATTCCTTCTCTCCAGAGATACTGCCTGTCCCGCTGAGTTACTCCAGCATTTTGTATCTATCCACCATTCAATATCATAGCAGATGTGATCTTGGCCTCTGAAACCATCTCCCACTGCTCTGCAGAACCCTCTGCTCTCTGTTAAACTAAAAATCTATCACAGGTTTGACTCCTCATCCCCATATTACATGAGTTATCCCTTATTTTTCGAAATAA
>CM075992.1:3844221-3862264 GCA_038087875.1 Malacoraja senta
CAGGCAAACATACATATCTAGGCAAGCGTACGTGTATTAAAAAAGTCACACAAATGTACACACAAAAGTAGAAGCATCATGTACACCAGTATAGAGATACACACACACACACGTTCACGTCCCTTTGCACGTACATATGCACACACACTCACTCACCCGCACACGCGCATGCACACACTGATGCACACGCACGTGCATACACACACACACCCTCGCGTACTTGTGCGTACACACACACACCCGCGTGCACACACAGACACACACACTTGTGTTCACATACACACACACACACCCTCGCGTACTTGTGCGTACACACACACACCCGCGTGCACACACAGACACACACACTTGTGTTCACATACACACACACACACTCGCGTATGTGTGCACACACACACACACACACACTCGCGTGCACACACAGACACACACACTTGTGTTCACATACGCACACACACACACTCGCGTGCACACACAGACACACACACTTGTGTTCACATACACACACATGTGCACGCGCACACACAGTATCTCGGCCCCCCCGGCGGACTAAGCAGACCGTTCTGGTACTGTTGGTCTCCTCATGGAGGCCGTGGCCTCTGTTGGGCACAGTTTCATAAATTCTGGGAGTAGAATTAGGCCATTCGGCCCATCAAGTCTACTCCACCATTCAATCATGGCTGATCTATCTCTCCTTCCTACCCCATTCTCCTGCCTTCTCCCCAGAACCCCTTACACCCCTACTAGAGATGAATCTATCAATCTCCGCCTTAAAAATATCCATTGACTTGGCCTCCACAGCCTTCTATGGCAAAGAATTCCACAGATTCACCACCTTCCGACTAAAGAAATTCCTCCTCATCTTCATTCTAAAGCTTCACCCTTTTATTCTGAGGTTATGGCTTCTGGTCCTAGACTCTCCCACTAGTGGAAACATCCTCTCCACATCCACTCTATCCAGGCCTTTCACTATTTCTTAAATTTGTTTGGCAAAACGGATAATCCAGGAAGGCTCTAGAAACAAGGAATTAAGTCCTAGCCAGCCCTCTTTCTTTAGCCTTTGGTCATAAGGTCATAATTGATAGGAGTAGAATTACGCCAATCGGCCCATCAAGTCTACTCCGTCCTTCAATCATGGCTGATCTATCTCTCCCTCCTAACCCCATTCTCCAGCCTTCTGCCCATAACCCCTGACACCTGGCAGGGGTGCCAGTCCTGGCAACATAAATCTTACGGACGGGGAGGTTCCAGAGGTTGGGTGGGGGGTGGGGAGGAGGCTGCTCTGCGAGTATCGAGCTGCAAGGTACCGCCAGCCGAGGTACGAATAACTCCGCACGTCTTCGCTTCTGTTTCGCAAGATAAGGCAAAGGCAGCAGATTTTATCAACAAGCCTCTCTTGCACATCTCGCCCGGAAAGGTTTTGAACCAACTTCACATCAAGCCACAAAATGAACGTGATACTGAATAGCAGCAAACATCTTGGTCTGATTCAAGTTGCCAGTTCCAACCTTCCTCAGCGGGACAGGCAGCATCTCTGGAGAGAAGGAATGGGTGACCTTTTCGGGTCGACACACTGGTTAGGGATAAGGGAAACGAGAGATATAGACGATGATGTGGAGAAATAAAGAACAATGAAGAACAATTCCTGCAGGAATGACTCTTAAAGAGTTAAAAGTTGAAAGTTTGGTGCTGCTTTATTGTTGCCATGTTTAGTCAAGTCAAGTCAAGTCAAGTGAGTTTATTGTCATGTGTCCCTGATAGGACAATGAAATTCTTGCTTTGCTTCAGCACAACAGAACATAGTAGGCATTGACTACAGTGAGATACAGTGAAAAACGTTGTTTTGTTTACAAACCCATGAATCATATTATACACCAGTATGTTAATGCCATACATAGAAACATAGAAACATAGAAACATAGAAGATAGGTGCAGGAGGAGGCCATTCGGCCCTTCGAGCCAGCACCGCCATTGTGATCATGGCTGATCGTCCCCAATCAATAACCCATGCCTGCCTTCTCCCCATATCCCTTGATTCCACCAGCCCCTAGAGCTCTATCTAACTCTCTCTTAAATCCATCCAGTGACTTGGCCTCCACTGCCCTCTGTGGCAGGGAATTCCACAAATTCACAACTCTCTGCGTGAATTTTTTTTTTCTCACCTCAGTCTTAAATGGCCTCCCCTTTATTCTAAGACTGTGGCCCCTGGTTCTGGACTCGCCCAACATTGGGAACATTTTTCCTGCATCTAGCTTGTCCAGTCCTTTTATAATTGTATATGTTTCTATAAGATTCCCCCCTCATCCTTCTAAACTCCAGTGAATACAAGCCTAGTCTTTTCAATCTTTCCTGATATGACAGTCCCGCCATCCCAGGGATCAATCTCGTGAACCTACGCTGCACTGCCTCAATCACAAGGATGTCCTTCCTCAAATTAGGAGACCAAAACTGTACACAATACCCCAGATGTGGTCTTACCAGAGCCCTAGAAGAACCTCTCTACTCCTCAACTCCATATTAATACAACATGTAGTGCAAAAACATTAAGGGTAGAATGCAGAATATATAGTGTTATATTGATATGTTACAGTGTTAATATGTTGATACTGCCTTAAAAGTGGCCATAACGGTGCACTGAGTCCGCACCGATCACTCGTACACTAGTGCTATCCTCCACACACCGGACAATTTACAAAAGCCAATGAACCGACCAAACTTCACGTGTTTGAAGTGTGGGAGGAAACCGGAGCACCCGGAGAAAACCCACGCGGTCACGGGGAGAACGTACAAATTCCACCCGTAGTCAGGATCGAACCCGGGTCTCTGGCGCTGGGAGGCAGCAACTCTACCGCTGCGTCACCGTGCCCCCTCAAGGTGTGCGACTGTATGTGGTCAGAGGTGAACAGCGGGGAAACATAGGGAACAGGTGCAGGAGGAGGCCATTTGGCCCTTCGAGCCTCCACCACCAGGGAAGATGGCGTCTCGGTTTACAGTTCGTGGGCGTTCTCGGGTAACATCTGATCTGTGGTGTTTACATCGCGGTGTCCCAGGGCTTTCGGAGGTGGTGAGACGTTGAGAGAGAGAGAGATCCAACCGCTACCCTTGCGCCGCAGAGCGGGCTCAGCAGTGCCCTGCTGTTCTCTCCGCCTTGACCACGTACCCTTTGGACATCCCTCTGTTTTTAATAACGGCTGAGTAGCGGAGGATCCAACACGGTGCCCACTGGGCAGTGCCCGGGCCACGCACGCTGGCACCGAGGGCTTCCTGGAACGGTCCCATCGGGAGGATATCTGGGCAAGGAAGGAAACCTCTGTGAAACGTCTAGACTTTAGAGACACAGGCCCTACGGCCCACCGAGATCGTGCCGACCAGCGATCACACTAACACTATCCTACACACACACTAGGGACAATGTACAGTTTTACTGATGCCAATTAACCTACAAACCTGTAGGTCTCTGGAGTGTGGGAGGAAACCGGAGCACCTGTGCGAGGAAACCCACGCAGGTCACGGGGAGAACGTGCAAACTCCGTACAGACAGCACCCGTAGACAGGAGCCTGGGTCTCTGGTGCTGTGAGGCAGCAACTCTACCGCTGTGCCACTGTACCGCACAGTCATGCTTATACACAGTGTCATGTGTATAAACCATGTGTTAGGATAGGATAGTGGCGTTTAAAAGACTTTCAAAGACTTTCATAGCATCTGAGGTCAGGATTGAACCTGGGTCTCTGGTGCTGGGTGGCAGCAACTCTACCAGCTGTACCACTGCGTTGAGGTGGGACTTGAACCGGTGACTTTTGGCGTAAACTGTCTTCCTGCCGAGGTGATCCGCTGGAGGCTAACCAGCAGCGGAGAACCACGCCTTCTGGAGGACCAGTGAGAAGCCGAGGCCAGAGCCTGGCGGGTCGACAGAGCCCGGGGCTGGGTCAGCGCCGCGGAGAGGACCCGGGGGCGATAGTGGAGAGGTAGGCGCGGCGGTCGATGATGGCGTCGACCGACGGACGAGGACGGACACGTGGAAGTGAGGACGCCGCCGTTGAGGGAAGGTACAAAGGAGGAGCCGGCGTGGGGGGGACCGCTGTGAAGGGGGGAGGAGGGGGGAAGAGCAACGGGGACCCGGCACGGAGGGCGTACGTTGTACACATTCATTCATTCATTCATTCACTCATTCATTCTTTCACTCATTCATTCACTCATTCACTCATTCACTCATTCACTCATTCATTCCCTCATTCACTCATTCATTCCTCACTCATTCATTCATTCTTTCACTCATTCATTCCCTCATTCACTCATTCATTCCCTCATTCACTCATTCATTCCCTCATTCACTCATTCATTCACTCATTCATTCCCTCATTCACTCATTCATTCCCTCATTCACTCATTCATTCCCTCATTCACTCATTCATTCCCTCATTCACTCATTCATTCATTCATTCACTCATTCATTCCCTCATTCACTCATTCATTCCCTCATTCACTCATTCATTCCCTCATTCACTCATTCATTCCCTCATTCACTCATTCATTCACTCATTCACTCATTCATTCCCTCATTCACTCATTCATTCCCTCATTCACTCATTCATTCACTCATTCATTCCCTCATTCACTCATTCATTCCCTCATTCACTCATTCATTCACTCATTCATTCCCTCATTCACTCATTCATTCCCTCATTCACTCATTCATTCACTCATTCATTCACTCATTCATTCCCTCATTCACTCATTCATTCCCTCATTCACTCATTCATTCACTCATTCACTCATTCATTCCCTCATTCACTCATTCATTCCCTCATTCACTCATTCATTCCCTCATTCACTCATTCATTCACTCATTCATTCCCTCATTCACTCATTCATTCCCTCATTCACTCATTCATTCACTCATTCATTCCCTCATTCACTCATTCATTCCCTCATTCACTCATTCATTCACTCATTCATTCACTCATTCATTCATTCATTCACTCATTCATCCCTCATTCACTCATTCATTCACTCATTCATTCATTCATTCACTCATTCATTCCCTCATTCACTCATTCATTCCCTCATTCACTCATTCATTCCCTCATTCACTCATTCATTCCCTCATTCACTCATTCATTCACTCATTCACTCATTCATTCCCTCATTCACTCATTCATTCCCTCATTCACTCATTCATTCACTCATTCATTCCTCATTCACTCACATTCATTCCCTCATTCACTCATTCATTCACTCATTCATTCACTCATTCATTCATTCATTCACTCATTCATTCCCTCATTCACTCATTCATTCCCTCATTCACTCATTCATTCACTCATTCACTCATTCATTCACTCATTCACTCATTCATTCACTCATTCATTCATTCATTCACTCATTCATTCACTCATTCACTCATTCATTCCCTCATTCACTCATTCACTCATTCATTCACTCATTCATTCCCTCATTCACTCATTCATTCCCTCATTCACTCATTCATTCCCTCATTCACTCATTCATTCATTCATTCACTCATTCATTCCCTCATTCACTCATTCATTCACTCATTCACTCATTCATTCCCTCATTCACTCATTCATTCCCTCATTCACTCATTCATTCACTCATTCATTCATTCATTCACTCATTCATTCCTCATTCACTCATTCATTCCCTCATTCACTCATTCATTCCCTCATTCACTCATTCATTCCCTCATTCACTCATTCATTCACTCATTCACTCATTCATTCCCTCATTCACTCATTCATTCCCTCATTCACTCATTCATTCACTCATTCATTCCCTCATTCACTCATTCATTCCCTCATTCACTCATTCATTCACTCATTCATTCCCTCATTCACTCATTCATTCCTCATTCACTCATTCATTCACTCATTCATTCACTCATTCATTCATTCATTCACTCATTCATTCCCTCATTCACTCATTCATTCCCTCATTCACTCATTCATTCCCTCATTCACTCATTCATTCCCTCATTCACTCATTCATTCCCTCATTCACTCATTCATTCACTCATTCACTCATTCATTCCCTCATTCACTCATTCATTCCCTCATTCACTCATTCATTCACTCATTCATTCCCTCATTCACTCATTCATTCCCTCATTCACTCATTCATTCACTCATTCATTCCCTCATTCACTCATTCATTCCCTCATTCACTCATTCACTCACTCATTCATTCACTCATTCACTCATTCATTCATTCACTCATTCACTCATTGATACCAACGCAGGAAGAACATGAGGATACTTCACCTGTGGGGTCATTGTGGGTCAACAGTTGAATGTTGTTCTCACTGGCGAAGGTGGTGAGATCAGGTGGTATTACACAGCAGGAGGCCAGGTTCACCTGGCAACTACTTGGCTGTACCTAGGGCAGAGAAAACCTGGGTTAGAACAGTAGCAGAAGGAAGTGGTCAGGTCAGGAGGAGTTCCCCCTGCCACGGGTACCATGTAATCCCGTGCTACCCGCTCCATGGTCGGATAGTCGGCGACTAAACCATCTCCCCCACCTGGTTTGCCAGGTGAGGAGGGGGCTGTGGACCCCCAGCAGGACCAAAAGCAACACCTGTCAAAGGGCGGATGAGCTTCTAGCAAGCCAACGGCCATCCACACTTCAGTGGAAGTTGCAATCACTGTCGTTTATAGCATTGTAAGGAATGAAAGCACACACACACCAAAATCCTGTACTTCCAGCGGCGGAAGTCCGCAGGAACTGGAGGACAGAGATGTGTGGTGCGTCCGTCACCGTTCCCGTCGGAAACCAGCACCACTGCATCGCTAATGTTTTCAACAATGATGATGATGAAGAAAGTAGTGGGCAACATGTAGATTCAATGTGCAGGAAGGAACTGTGGATGCTGGTTTAAACCGAAGGTAGACACAAAATGCTGGAGTAACTCAGCGGGACAGGCAGCATCTCTGGAGAGAAGGAATGGGTGACGTTTCGTGACGAGACCCTTCATCAGACACATAGTGTCATAGAGTCTGAAGAAGGGTCTCGACCCGAAACATCACCCATTCCTTCTCTCCAGAGATGCTGCCTGTCCCGCTGAGTTACTCCAGCATTTGGTGTCTGGCTTCCATATATATATATAATATATATATAATATATATATACACAATTTTTTCATAATTTATAATTTATATATAATATATATATACACAATTTTTTTTCATTTCATTCATTGCTTTCGTTTCATTTTCTAGTTTTCCATCTGGTACATAAAAAAATTAACAGTGAACAAACTACAGCATGACATTTGAACTTTGAATTAATATTAATATTCAAGGCTTACAATATTGTGCCATCTTACATGTATCCTGAAGAAACAGAGGGGACCTCATTGAAACTTACTGAATAGGGAAAGGCTTGGATAGAGTCGATGTGGAGAGGATGTCTCCACTAGTGGGAGAGTCTAGGACTAGAGGTCACAGCCTCAGAATTAAAGGATGTTCCTTTGGGAAGATGAGCAGAAATTTCTTTAGTTAGAGGGTGGTGAATCTATGGAATTCATTGCCACAGATGGCAGTGGAGGCCAATTGATATTTTTAAGGCGGAGATTGACAGGTTCTTGATTAATAAGGGCGTTGATGGTTATGGGGAGAAGGCAGGAGAATGGGGTTGAGATAGATCAGCCATGATTGAATGTCGGAGCAGACCTGATGGGCCGAATAGCCTAATTCAGCTCCCATGACATGAACTTGGATGAGCAAAGGGGTGGGGGGGATGGGTGGTGTCAGGGAACAGGCTAATGAGCAACGCAAGGTGTGTTTGTACCTGAGCATTTAGGCAAAGGGCCTCTAGCAGTTGGTGGTCCAGGTCGGACACTCCGATAGACGACACCTTCTTCTCTTGGACCAGAGCCTCCATCTCCTCCCAGAGAGGCTGCAGCTTCTCCAGGATCGGCACTCACCTCCGGACAGTGGGGGCAGGGCCAGGATGACGGAGTCCAACTGAGTCACTCCCAGCTCCAGGCAGGCTGCAAATCAACAACGAACACCTGCCCTTAGTCCTCACCTGAAGGACAGCGCATTGGCTGGACTCCAAATATATAGAGCGTCCAGTCATAGGGTGGAAACAGGCCCAACTTGCCCAGACCAACCAACATGTCCCATCTAGACTAGTCCCACCAGCCTGTGTGTGGCCGTGTGCGGACGTGGCATCGAAGGACGAGAAGCGGAAGCAAAGAAGTGGAAGCCAAATAGCCGAATGGAAACGAAGCTGAAACGCCAAATAACCGAAAGCGTACGAAGCCAGAACGCCAACGAACCGAAAGGGCGGGACGCCGAAAAGCCAACTCACAGAATGCCGCTCTGCCGAAAAGTCAAATAATGGCTTGTGTGGGAAACCCCACTCTTCCGTCTCCACCGGCCAGTGATGTGATGGACGCAGAGGTCGGGAACAATCGCCCCCCGGCGACGTCATGTCCGTTATTTGACTTTTCGGCAGAGCGGCATTCGGTGAGTGCGTCCCACCCTTTCGGTTAGTTGGCGTTTCGGCTTTGTTTCCATTCGGCTATTTGGCGTCGACTTCTTTGCTCCGGCTTCTCCTCCTTCGACGCCAAGTCCGGGTACCGTGTTTGGCTCATATCCCCCTAAATCTGTCCTATCCATGTACCTGTCCAAATGTTTCTTAAACGTTGCGGTAGTCCCAGCCTCAACTACCTCCTCCGGCAGCTCGTTCCACACACCCACCACCCTTTGCGTGAAAAAGTTACCCCTCAGGTTCTTATTAAATCTTTCTCCCCTCACCTTAAACCTGTGTCCTCTGGTTCTCGATTCCCCTACTCAGGGCAAGAGACTCTGTGCGTCTACCCGATCTATTCCTCTCATGATATTTTGTGCACGTCTGTGGAGTATTATCTGACATGACTGGACAACTTGAAGCTATTCACTGTACCTGGATACGCGTGACAAAATGAAACCTAAACCTAGACCAGCCCATTGGCACCAAGCACCTCACCATAGATCTAGCCAGCTTAGTCCCACCTTCCATCACCAGCCCTGCAGGACACCAAAGTTTCAGTGTAACAAACTACAACAATTTCCCTGTGTAACTAAGGTTGACAAAAATGCTGGAGAAACTCAGCGGGTGAGGCAGCATCTATGGAGCGAAGGAAATAGGTGACGTTTCGGGTCGAGACCCTTCTTCAGACATTTTTGTCTACCTTCGATCTTTCCAGCATCTGCAATTCTTTCTTAAACACCCTGTGTAACTGAGTTTAATTTGTGTTTATTATCATGTGCAGGTACAGTGAATAGCTTGAGGAAAAACGCTTCCACCCAGGGAGTTGTGAATCTGTGGAATTCTCTGCCACAGAAGGCAGTGGAGGCCAATTCACTGGATGTTTTCAAGAGAGAGTTAGATAGAGCTCTAAGGGGTTAACGGAATCAAGGGATATGGGAGAAAGCAGGAACGGGGTACTGATTTTAGATGATCAGCCATGATCATATTGAATGGTTGGCTGGCTCGAAGGGACGAATGGCCTACTCGTGCACCTATTTTCTATGTTTATAATTTAGTTTAGAGATACAGGCCTTAATTCCATTAGCCCTAAGAGCTATATCGAACTCTGTCTTGACACAAAGTGCTGGAATAACTCAGTGGGTCCGGCAGCACCTCTGGAAAACATGGATTGGTGATGTTTTGGGTTGGGACCCCTTCTTCAGACTCTTGTTTTTTGATGAGTGAATGGGGGCCTGAAAGTTATTAAAAAGTTGAAGGGTGTGAGTGCTGTCTCGGATGTAGGCAGTGGAGGCCAATTCACTGGATGTTTTCAAGAGAGAGTTAGATACAGCTCTTAGGGCTAACGGAATCAAGGGATATGGGGAGAAAGCAGGAACGTGGTACTGATTTAGGATGATCTGCCGTGATCATATTGAATGGCGGTGCTGGCTCGAATGGCCGAATGGCCTACTCCTGCACCTATTGTTCTATGTTTCTATGTTTTGTTGCATGCCAGCTAACCACCCTCAGAAAGACAATACATGATTCACTCGAGCCATCCAAATGAAATTGATACATGATAAAGTGATTAAGGTGATTAGCTGCCCCATGCAGTTAGAGGAGATTTACTTGCCAGCCCATGGGAGAGTCCACATTGGCTCCACCTACCTCTGCTCGCACTCTCTTTGATCATCCCAGGTTCGAAGCTGTAGATGAAGAGTTTGGCTGAGGAAGATAGAGAGAGGGTGAGCAGGTAGGTATTCACACAAACAAGCCCCAAGCTCTGTAGAGACAAGGAACTGCAGTTGCAGGTTTATAACAAAATAAGACACAAAGTGCTGGAGTAAAGGCCCTGTCCCACTTACGTGTCCTTGGCACGCAAATCACGCGACCTCGTGGTCGCGTTGAGGCGCACGGGCATCGTGTGGCCGCGCGGGGCCGGTCCCACTGAGAAGCGCGGAGGGGTATGTAGTTGTGCGCGACATCGCGCGGGGCTCCAAAATTTTGTAGTGAACTAAATCTTCGCGCCTGTCGCGTAACTGACGGCCAAAGTGGGACAGGCCCAAGACCCTGGCGCAACGCAACGTCTCACCTCCAACCACAGAAAAAGCAGGCAAACGATCGCCAAGCTCGGCCTGGGGCTCACGGCCGTTGCGGTCCGGATCTGCCCCCACTTCTACTCCCAGAGCGGGGCCAAGAGAGGGAACACGCGGTGTCCACGGGGACTGTGGAGGCCTTCTGTGAACGCTGGTCACCACAGGAGGTTGAATATATTATAGATAAAAATGTTAATATTTTAATTTGATAATTTTGTGTAAGTGTTTTTTAAATTGTGTGAGCTTTCTACCCTTCCTTGTAAATTGTACATTTGTTTAAAAATCGAATAAAAAAAACATTTACGGAAAAAAAAAAAAAGAAAAAAAAAGAGCGGGGTCAAGAAAATTCAAGATAGACGCAAAATGCTGGAGTAACTCAGCGGGACCGGCAGCATCTCTGGAGAGAAGCAATGGGTGACGTTTCGGGTCAAGACCCTTCTTTCAGACTGAAGAATGGTCTCGACCCGAAACATCACCCATTCCTTCTCTCCACAGATGCTGCCGGTCCCGCTGAGTTACTCCAGCATTTTGCGTCCATCTACAAATCACGTCACGCGCTCCAGACGGCTGTGCGGGCGCATGAAGTCGCGCACGACCTTCACGGGACCGTCGCGCCTCAACGCGACCACGAGGTCGCGTAATTAGCATGCCAAGGACACGTAAGTAGGACAGGGGCTTAACTCAGCGGGTCAGGCAGCAACCCTGGAGACCACGGATAGGTGGGGACCTTTATTCAGACTCTTTCTTCTTTAGTAAGGTCACCTATCCATGTGTAGAGCTGTTCTATGTTCTATGTTCTAGTTCTCCAGTGGTTGAGTGATCTAAACTAATGTACAGGTTTAGTTTAGTTTTGTTTAGAGATACAACGTGGAAGCCGGCCCTTCGGCCCAGTGAATCCGTGCTGACCAACAAACGCCCCATACACCAGTTCTACTCTACACGCTAGGGAGAATTTACAGAAGCCAGTTAACCTACAAAGCTGCAGGTCTTTGGAGTGTGGGAGGAAACCGGAGCACCCGGAGAAAACCCACGCGGGTCAATAGACAGTAGGTGCAGGAGAAGGCCATTCGGCCCATCGAGCCAGCACCACCATTCACTGCGATCATAGGTAGACAAAAATGCTGGAGAAAATCAGCGGGTGAGGCAGCATCTATGGAGCAAAGGAAATAGGTGACACTTCGGGTCGAGACCCTTCTTCAGACTGATGTAGGGGAGGGTGGGGGCAGGAAGAAGAAGCTGTGATCATGGCTGATCATCCACAATCAGTACCCCGTTCCTGCCCTCTCCCCATATCCCCTGACTCCGCTATCACGGGGAGAACGTACAAACTCCATACAGACACCACCCGAGGTTAGAATCGAACGTGGGGTCTCTGGCGCTGTGAGGCCACCGTGCCGTCCAGGGACGGGCGCCTAAACTATTTCCGCAGATCCCGTAGATCCAACACCAGCTCCCTCGATGAGAGACCTACCGGAGAGTTTGATGTCTTCTCTCTCTTTGGCTCCAATCCTCTCGTTCTCCTGCATTAGGCTGCAAACAGCATGCTCAGCTACTGCCTGACAAAATAACAAGAGAATTAAGACTGCATTTAATAAGTAATAAAGAGAGGACACAGTGGTGCAGCTGGTGGAGCCACTGCCTCCCAGCAACAGAGACCCAGGTTCGATTCTGACCTCGGGTGCCATCTATATGGAGTTTGCATGTTCTCCCTGCGACTGCTAGGGTTTCGCTCGGGTGCTCCGGTTTCCATATAACCATATAACCATATAACAATTACAGCACGGAAACAGGCCATCTCGGCCCTTCTAGTCCGTGCCGAAGCCTTACTCTCACCGTCCAATCTACATGCACTCAGACCATAACCCTCCATTCCTTTCCCGTCCATATACCTATCCAATTTATTTTTAAATAATAAAATCAAACCTGCCTCCACCACTTCCACTGGAAGCTCATTCCACACAGCTACCACTCTCTGAGTAAAGAAGTTCCCCCTCAAGGTTTCGGCCTGCAACGTTGCCTATTTCCTTCGCTCCATAGATGCTGCTGCACCCGCTGAGTTTCTCCAGCATTTTTGTGTACCTTCAAGTTACCCCAAAACTTTTGTCCCTTAATTCTCAAATCATGTCCTCTTGTTTGAATCTTCCCTACTCTCAATGGAAAAAGCTTATCCACGTCAACTCTGTCTATCCCTCTCATCATTTTAAAGACCTCTATCAAGTCCCCCCTTAACCTTCCGCGCTCCAAAGAATAAAGACCTATCTTGTTCAACCTTTCTCTGTAGCTAAGGTGCTGAAACCCAGGCAACATTCTAGTAAATCTCCTCCGCACTCTCTCTATTTTGTTGACATCTTTCTTATAATTTTCCTCCCACATCCCAAAGACGTGCGGGTTTTTGTAGGATGATTAACCCTCTGTAACTTGCCCCTAATGAGTAGGGAGTGGACGAGAGAGTGGGATAAGATAGAATTGGTGTGCAAAATTGCTGGAGAAACTCAGCGGGTGCTGCCGCACCCGCTGAGTTTCTCCAGCAATTTTGTCTACCTTCGATTCTCCAGCATCTGCAGTTTCTTCTTGAACATAGAATTGGTGTGAACAGGTGATGGTTGGTCAGCGTGGACACGAAGGGCCGAACGGCCTGTATTCACGCTGTATCTCTAAACTAAATGAAGCAAACTGAAAGAGTCAGAGGGTAATTAACAAGGCAAGCACGAGTGCAATCTCAATAAATGAGATCAGTCTTACCTTCAGTTCAACTTGATCACGGTTGAACTTTGAAACCCATTCACCCAAAGCAGCCTTGATGCAGTCCAGAATCTAGAAATATCGTTTTTACATCAAGCGTTAGTTCACAAAGTGGCTGAGACGACAAGTTAATGGATGATATGAAGATCTAGGATTTGCATATTGCTTTAATTTACACATCGTGCTTCATGGGAGATTAATCAGCCAGGACCTAACGTCAAAGATCGACGCAAAAAGCTGGAGTAACTCAGCGGGACAGGCAGCATCTCTGGATGGGTGACGTTTCGGGTCGAGACCCTTCTTCAGACTCCTTTTCCTCACACACTGCAAATGGGTGCAGGTTTATAGGTTAATTGGCTTCAGTAAAATTGTAACTTGTCCCAAGTGTGTAGGATAGTGCTAGTGTACGGGATGGTCGTTGTGTCAGCTCGGACTCGGTGGATGGAAAGTCTGTTTCTGCGCTGTGTGTCTAAAGTCTAAAGGCTAGACGCACAAAGTATAATATGTTCATGAACTAGTACTGACTGCCGCCCCATCTACTTTCTTATGTCCTTCTATTCTGAGGTAGCGAACATCTGATCCGTTGTATTGTGAGGCTATTATTCACAACCTTGGACCACACCTGGAGTATTGTGTGCAGTTTTGGTCCCCTAATTTGTGGAAGGACATTCTTGCTATTGAGGGAGTGCAGCGTAGGTTTACAAGGTTAATTCCCGGGAAGGCGGGACTGTCATATGCTGAGAGAATGGAGCGGCTGGGCTTGTACACTGTGGAGTTTAGAACGATGAGAGGATATCTTATTGAAACATATAAGATTGTTAAGGGTTTGGACACGCTAGAGGCAGGAAACATGTTCCCGATGTTGGGGGAGTCCAGAACCAGGGGCCACAGTTTAAGAATAAGTGGTAAGCCATTTAGAATGGAGATGAGGAAACACTTTTTCACACAGAGTTGTGAGTCTGTGGTATTCTCTGCCTCAGTGGGCAGTGGAGGCCGGTTCTGTGGATGCTTTCAAGAGAGAGTTAGATAGAGCTCTTAAAGATAGCGGAGTCAAGGGATATGGGGAGAAGGCAGGAACTGGGTACTGATTGGGGATGATCAGCCATGATCACATTGAATGGTGGTGCTGGCTCGAAGGGCCGAATGGCCTACTCCTGCACTTATTGTCTATTATCTATTATCTATTACCTTGACTATTGATCAAAGGAAATCAATTTTAAATCTCACTCATGTGCTGGAGAAAGAAAAATGAAACGGATTAATTAAATGTAAATTCGTCATCAGAATATTAGCGATAACGTTCTGAACATAAATGGCATTTATCCATAATGGTGGTTCTTATTTTTTTTTTTTTTAAATTTGTATTTTATTAGAAGTACATTACATTACAACCACATACATTAGTACTTGTCATTTATATCTTCTTACAATTAATGTACTCCATTTATTTTTTACACTAGAAAAGGAAAAGATTGAAAGAAAGAAGAAAGTGAAGGAAAAAGTGCTTATTTTAACTGTTGATTAAAACCCAACTGGTTCAATAATGTTGAAACAAGGAACTGCAGATGCTCATTTACAAAAAAAGGACACAAAGTGCTGGAGTAACTCAGCGGCTCAGGAGAACAAGGGTAAGGTCGAGGCCTTTCCCCGAGGGAAGTCATTTTCTTGAGATATTTTCTAACAGTGACTCAGCATTCAAGTGAAATCATCGGCCCAAACCTCTAAGTAGCTGCATGATAAAATCTCAATCTGAAACGTGACTTAAGCCACGTTCTCCAGAAATGCTGGCTGACTCGCTGAGTTACTCCAGCATGCTGTGTCTTGTTTTTGGATCAATAGTTTAGTTTAGTTTAGAGATAGCAGACACTATGGCCCATGGAGTCCGTGCCGACCAGCGATCACCCCGTACACTAGCATTATCCTACCCACTAGGGATAATTGACAATTTTTACCAAAGCCAATTAACCAACAAACCTGCACGTCTTTGGAATGTGGGAGGAAACCGGAGCACCCGGAGAACGAACAGGGAGAACGTACAAACTCCCTACAGACAGCACCCTTGGTCGGGATCGAACCCGGGTCTGTAAGGCAACAACTCAGACAGTCATTTCACTGACTGGATAGCGCGCAATAAAAAAATCTTTTCACTGCACCTTGGTGAACATGACAACAATAATGATAAACTAATTCCAAACTCACTAATGGCCAAACCAACACCACATTACAAATTGTACCGGGGTAAATATTGGATGATCAATAAACATTGTCCATGCCGGCATTGCCCTCTTCTGGTGAAATAATTAATACTATATATTCTGGTTCAAATTAGTCATTCTGTCAGCTAACTCTATTTGGTATTCGCTAACTGTAAAAACCTTACGGTTACAACTGCATGCACATTTTTTCTTGGATGCCAGAGGAGGTAGTTGAGGTTGGGACTATCGCAACGCTTAAGAAACAGTTAGACAGGTACATGGATAGGACAGGTTTGGAGGTATATGGGCCAAACGCAGGTAGATGACTATGGTAGAATCAAATACTAGAAGGCATAGCTTTAAGGTGAGTTTCGAATCTCAACCAAGGGTGGCACGGGGGCGCAACGGTGGAGCTACTGCCTTGCTGCGCCAGGGACCCGAGTTTGTTCCTGACTACGGGTGCTGTTTGTACCGATCAGACCACGTGTGGAATCCCGTGCTCGGGGAAAACCCTGGAATCGGGATAAAGTGCCGGGAATTTCCACAAACCGACATTTGAAAGCACAGTTCCCAATGGCCCATTAACCTCAGCCCTCCGCAGCATCGCGTACAACAGGTCCCACCGTGAGCCCCACACCACACACTACCTCTTGCTCTGGCGTCACGGGATGGCGTCTTGCAGAGTTGCACCACCTCACCACGTTCCCCGTACACATGGTGAGTGATTTTGCCACGCTGAAGTCCAATAGCCCTGAGCTGAAACCAGTCGTCTCTGGGACCAGAGCTTCCATGTTCACCGATATCAAGCTGGTACAAATTTTAAACCAAACTAAACTAAAGCTGAACGTTGGATGGATGAAGAAGGGTCTTGGCCCAAAACGTCACCTATTCCTTCAACTTCTCTCCAGAGATGCTGTCTGACCCACTGAGTTACTCCAGCATTTTGTGTCTATCTGCAATCTAAACTAAACTCAGCTCAACTAAACAATTCAACTAAATTAAACCCAACGCAACTAAACTTAACTCATCTAAACTTAACTCAACTAAACTTAACTCATCTAAACTTAACTCAACTAAACTTAACTCAACTAAACTTAACTCATCTAAACTTAACTCATCTAAACTTATCTCATCTAAACTTACCTCATCTAAACTTAACTCATCTAAACTTAACTCATCAAAACAACTCAACTAAACTTAACTCCGTTAAACTTAACTCAGCTAAACTTAACTCAACTAAACTTAACTCCGTTAAACTTAACTCATCTAAACTTAACTCATCGAAACAACTCAACTAAACTTAACTTAGCTAAACTTAACTCATCGAAACTTAACTCATCGAAACTTAACTCAACTAAACTTAACTCAACTAAACTTAATTCATCCAAACGTAACTCATCTAAACTGAATGAAATTAAACAGCTCAACTAAACTCAACATCCCTTCAATGAAAGTAGTTTCATTTCCACGCCGTTTTCTGATGATCAGTACTCCACAGTGACACCAGGCTGCCTGCTGTGATGATTATATAATGAGAACCAGCTCTGGGATACCGACCAAACACAAGGAGGAGGCAGGTCGCAACCAGGCACTTTCCTGAACTCCTCAGCCAATGATCAAAGCTAGGCGGAGACCTCACTCACATGCTGAGTCACTGTTGACTGTTGGGTGATCTGTCAACTGAATGACTCTGCAGAATCCTGCTCTCCTCTCACCCTGGGCACTAATTACTGCACAGTAAGAGGGCGGCACAGTGGTAAAGTTGCTGCCTCATGGTGCCAGAGACCCGGGTTCGATCCTGACTACAGGTGCTGTCTCTGTGGAGCTTGTACGTTCTCCCAAAGACGTGTGGATTTGTTGGCTAATTGGCTTCTTTAAATTGGCCCTAGTGTGTAGGATTAAACTAGTGTGTGGGTGGTCACTGGTCAGAGATGGTTTGCTGTCTCACAGCGCCAGAGACCCGGGTTCGATCCTGACTACGGGTGCTGTTGGTACGGAGTTTTTGTACGTTCTCCCTGTGAGCGCGTGGGTTTTCTCCGGGTGCTCCAGTTTGGGTTTGTAGGTTAATTGGCTTCTGTAAATTGTCCCTAGTGTGTCGGATAGAGCTGGCGTATGTGTGATCACTGGTCAGTGCAGTCTCGGCTGGCCGAAGGGCCTGTTTCTATGCTGTATCTCTAATATAAAATTGGTGAAATGACTGTGCAGAATTCTAGGAAACCTTCCATTATAGACCTAAGCAGAGCTGTACATTAATTTAGATCATTCATTAGATCACAAAAACGAGATCATAGACCATAGAACAGTACGGCACAGGAACAGGCCCTTCGGCCCACAATGTCCGTGCCAAACATCACGCCAGGTTATACTAACCCACTCTGCCTGCACGTGATCCATATCCCTCCATTTCATGCACACCCATGTCTAAAAGCCTCTTAAACACACCAATCGTATCTGCCTCCACCACCACCCCAGGCAGGGCGATACAGTCACCCACTGTGTGGAGTTTGCACGTTCTCCCCGTGACCTGCGTGGGTTTT
>CM075992.1:3862464-3938528 GCA_038087875.1 Malacoraja senta
CGACCCGAAACATCACCCATTCCTTCTCTCCAGAGCTGCGGCCTGTCCCGCTGAGTTACTCCAGCATTTTGTGTCTATCTTCGGTTTAAACTAGCATCTGCAGTTCCTTCCTTCACCTCGTGAATTAGAGATGTTGGAATTCTAGGTTATGGGCAGAATCTGACTACTGTTTGTAGGATCTAAGAGGCCAACACATTGGGTGGATACAGAGAGACCATCTTCAACAGTGCGATCTGAAAAAGGGTCTCGACCTGAAACATCACCCATTCCTTCTCTCCAGAGCTGCGGCCTGTCCCGCTGAGTTACCCCCGCATTTTGTGCCTATCTAGAGTTTAAACAATATTTGAATAACTGGAAGCAATTGAATTAACTCATGTTTAAAGGTTTCACGTACAATAAATGCAGCAGATTTTTGGACAACAGATTGCTAACATATCCTGACACTTTGTGACAGGTACAATGTTGAAGTGAAACACATCAAGGTGACAACGGCAGATTATTTATTCCGTTTAACGGAGAAGAGAGCCTTTAAGTCATTACTGGTGAGTATGAACTTCAATTAGTTGTCTCTGGAGATCATATATAGACACATAGACATAGACAATAGGTGCAGCAGTAGGCCAAAATATGCTCTTCTTCTTCAGAAAGCATCTCTGTCCCGCTGAGTTACTCCATCTTTTTGTGTCTATCTTTGGTGTTCACCAGCTTCTGCAGTTCCTTCCTACACATGCTCTTCGAAATAGTGAGTGGGACATTCTTAACGAGAAAGCAGTGGAGACCTTACCTTAAGGACAGGAGAGTCTTGTTCAACCCACACTATTAAATAAATAAGGAATAAAAAAATTAGCGACTTTAGACTTTAGAGATACAGGCCCATCAAAGCCAATTAACCTACAAATCAGTCTGAAGAAGGGTTTCGGCCCGAAACGTTGCCATAGATGCTGCCTCACCCGCTGAGTTTCTCCAGCATTTTTGTCTACCTTCGATTTTCCAGCATCTGCAGGTCCTTCTTAAACAGGTCCAATTGAACTTCTTCCAGTTGCCACTAGGTGGCTGCAGATTACACACCTTTCAGAAACATTCATTCTCTTTGTCTTTCTGCATATGCTGCCTAATTTTTATTAGTTTAGTTTAGAGTGACAACTCGGCCCACCGACCAGCGATCCCCGCACACTAACGCTATCCTACACACACAAGGGACAATTTACATTTATACCAAGCCAATTAACCTACAAACCCGTACGTCTTTGGAGTGTGGGAGGAAACGGAAGATTCGGCTGGAAGGGCCGAACGGCCTGCACCTATTTTCTATGTTTCTATGTTTCTATCTCGGAAAAAACACACGCTGTCATGGGGAGAACGTGCAAACTCCGTACAGACAGCACCCGTAGTCAGGATCGGACCGGGTGTCTGGCACTGCAAGCGCTGTAAGGCAGCAACTCCACCGCTGTGCCACTCTGCAAAGTGTTTGAAGAGTCAAGAGTTTTTTATTGTCATATGACCAGGAATGGTACAAAGAAAATTCCTCCCTTCAACAGGTATGTAAACAAAGTACTCAGTAAACACAGTACTCAGTAAACACCATCATAAACATGAAAATATTTTTTTTTTTAAGTGCAGAAACCAAGAACAAAGCCTGAAGTCTTTAACGCAATCAAGACAGTTTGTAGTTTGGAGTTTAGTTGGAGTTTGTGGCATTCAATAGCCTGACGGCTGCAGGGAAGAAGCTGTTACTGAACCTGGACGTTACAGTTTACAGACTCCTGTACCTTCTTCCCGATGGCAAGGGGTGAGATGAGAGTTCGGTTTTTTATTTCAGACTTCCAGCATCTGCGAGATTCTTCCATGGATCTCTCGTCATTCCATCCGGAAATGGACAGAGGGGTCAGTCAGATGTTGGGCTGTCTTAGAATCTGATTTGGTTCCTGTATCTGTGCTGACTGTTTGATGTTTGTCAGAGCGCAGGGTGAAAAATGGGGAAGAGGAAGTGGCCTCAGAAGGGGGATTGTGAGGCAGAAGCAACTGTGTGTTGGAGAGGAGAGGCCACTGCTGGAGGTATTCGGGCAACATCAGAAGGTGGTGGGAATCAAGTTGGGCAAGCACAAACTCTAGTTGTTATTGCCACTAGGTTATCAAAATCCAGTCCGTGCTCTAGTTGTGATGAGTGGTGCCCGTTCCAGGCGAGCCCCAGGCTGCTGTAGGGCCTCCTTGAAACATATAAGATTGTTAAGGGTTTGGACATGTTCCCGATGTTGGGGGAGTCCAGAACCAGGGGCCACAGTTTAAGAACAAGGGGTAAGCCATTTAGAACGGAGACGAGGAAACACTTTTTCTCACAGAGAGTTGTGAGTCTGTGGAATTTTCTGCCTCAGAGGGCGGTGGAGGCCAGTTCTCTGGATGCTTTCAAGAGAGAGCTAGATAGGGCTCTTAAAAATAGCGGAGTCAGGGGATATGGGGAGAAGGCAGGAACGGGGTACTGATTGGGGATGATCAGCCATGTTCACATTGAATGGCGGTGCTGGCTCGAAGGGCCGAATGGCCTACTCCTGCACCTATTGTCTATTGTCTATTGTCTATTGTCTTCCTTGGGCATGTGGATCGACCAGCGACCCCACGCCCCTCTCCTCTCCCGTCCACTTTTGCCCCCCCCCAGGGGCGCGAGCCCCCTGCAGCCAATCTCGAGGGCACGGTGGGCCAGACACCGGTTCCTCTCCTCTCCCACCGGCTTCGCTCCTCGCCCATCTGCATCCTTCCTTGTCACCGGTTCCATCCCGGTTCCTCCGTCCCCCTTCAGGTGAAGAGCAGGGGCTGGCTCAGCAGCTCCCCCTGCAGGCCGCGGCGGGTCCACCGGGTCTTGCGTTCGGCCGCGGGGGACCGGCTCGGTGGCTCCCCCTAAAGGCCACGGTGCTCTGGGACCCTTTTTTGAAGAGCTCACAGGTTTGACAATCGTCGCAGGGTAGAGTCCTGGTTTGCGGTGTGGAATTGGTTGTAAATCCTTGTGAGCCCTCAGAGTTAATGCTGAACATCCTGAGGTGTCATTCTTTGGATGAGTCAATAAAGCAAGTCTTCGGTTTCAGTTCAGTTTATTGTCACGTATACCGAGGTACAGTGACAATCTTTTGTTGCGTGCTAACCAGCCAGCGGAAACACAACACATGATTACCATCGAGCCGTCCACAGTGTACAGATACATGATAAGGGAATAACATGAATAACATTTAAGTTCAAGTTCAAGTCAAGTGAGTTTATTGTCATGTGTCCCAGACAGGACAATGAAATTCTTGCTTTGCTTCAGCACAACAGAATATAGTAGGCATAAATAAATACAGATCAGATCAGTGTGTCCATGTACCAATGAATATATATATACACACATAAATAAGCAGATAAAATGCAATGGGCTATTAAAGTTCCGATTTTTGTTTGAGTTGAGTTTAATAGCCTGATGGCTGTGGGGAAGTAGCTGTTCCTGAACCTGGTCGTTGCAGTCTTCAGGCTCCTGTACCTTCTACCTGAAGGTAGTAGGGAGATGAGTGAGTGGCCAGGATGGTGTGGGTCCTTGATGATGCTGCCAGCCTTTTTGAGGCAGCGACTGCGATAGATCCCCTCGATGGAAGGGAGGTCAGAGCCGATGATGGACTGGGCAGTGTTTACAACTTTCTGCAGTCTTTTCCGCTCCTGGGCGCTCAAGTTGCCGAACCAAGCCACGATGCAACCGGTCAGCATGCTCTCTACTGTGCACCTGTAGAGGTTCGAGACAGTTCTCCTGGACATACCGTCACAAGATAGTGAAGCCAGTAATGTCCGATCCAGTCCGAAAGCAGTTCAGGACTGCTCTCAAGTTGCAGTAGGATGGTTCAGTTGCCTGATAACAGCTGTCCCTGAATCTAGAGGTGTGCGTTTTCACACTTCTATACCATTTGCCTGATGGGAGAGGGGAGAAGAGGGAGTGGCCAGGGCGCGACTGGTCCTTGATTATGCTGCTGGCCTTGCCGAGGCAGCGTGAGATGCAGGTGGAGCCAATGGAAGGGAGGTTGGTTTGTGTGATGGTCTGGGCTGCCTCCTCTCAGCTGGAAGCAGGAACATACACAGAGAGATACAGGGAGGAATCAGCCCCTTCAGTTCAAGTCCGCACCCACCGTCATCCTGTTTACAATGTTTAATTAACCTCAGTTTAAAAAAAATTCTCCCCACGTTCTCATCGACTTCCCACAATTTCTACCACTCATCTACGCACTAGGGGTAATTTACTGTGGACAATTTGGGATGTGGGAGGAAACCGCATCACCCAGACGGTCACAGGGAGAATGTGCAAACTCCATACCAACAAAGGTTCACCAGGTTAATTCCCGGGATGGCGGGACTGACAAACGTGATGTTTTGGTGACGTTTCGGGTCGAGACCCTTCTTCAGACTGAGAGTCTGGGGAGATGGAAAGGAGAGATATAGACGGTCCATAGAAAAACGAATGAATGAAAGAGATGCAAAAAAACAGCGATGATCAGGGGAAAGGTGAAGCCCACAATGGTCCGTTGTTGGCTGTGGGGAGGGTGATAACGAGTGATGCAGACTGCGAAACTCAACAGGACGACAGTGAAACTAGTACGACGACTAGGGCGGTGGGAGGGACTGAGAGAGGGGATGCAAGGGTTACTGGGAGTTAGATGTCCCGCTGATTAATCCAGGTTTTTGTGTCTGACTGGTTTATACCAGCATCTGCAGTTCCTTCCCACACATTTAATGGTTATTGCTTAAGGCAGTGAGTAGGAGGAAGAAGCAAATTAGTAGGCTTTGGGGAAACAGAAGCACGCAGGAGCTTCAAAGAAATGAGGGACTTCCCCTTCCTTCCCTGAGTAAAGACTATTTGATCAATGACTCACGTGTTGCAAAGATAGACACAAAACGCTGGAGTAACTCAGCGGGACAGGCAGCATCTCTGGAGAGAAGGAATGGGTGACGTTTCGGGTCGAGACCCCTCTTCAGACTGGTTAGGGATAAGGGAAACGAGAGATATTGACGATGATGTAGAGAGATAAAGAACAATGAATGAAACACATAGAAACATAGAAAATAGGTGCAGGAGTAGGCCATTCGGCCCTTCGAGCCAGCACCACCATTCAATATGATCATGGCTGATCATCCAAAATCAGTACGCCGTTCCTGCTTTTCAAGCCAAGTCAAGTCAAGTTTTATTCGTCACTTCCACATAAAGTGCAAGTGAAATGAAGTTGCCAGCAGCGGTACAATAAAAAAAATCCCCATATCCCTTGATTCCTTTAGCCCCGAGAGCTCTATCTAACTCTCCCTTGAAAACATCCAGTGACTTGGCCTCCACTGCCTCCTTCTGTGGCAGAGAATTCCACAGATTCACAACTCTCTGGGTGAAAATGTTTTTCCTCATTATGCAAAACAGTAACGATGACAAACAAAGGAAGCAGGCTATTGTTTGCAAAGCCCTCTGGTGGTTGGCGTTCATCCAGACTACAAATCCCAGAGTGCTCTGCGGCTGAGCAAGCGAAGCTTTTATTCAAGTCTCGGCAGAGGAAGGAACTGGTGGTTAAGCAAGCTGCTGCTCTCTGCGGGAGGGAATAAAGAACGGAAGCGTAGCTAGCAGGTGCCTGGGTTTGTCTCGGCTGAATTCTCTCGTGCAACTGCTGTCGCCCTCTCTCCAACCCGCACCGGCTCGGCTCGGATCGGCTCGGCTTGACTTGGCAGTGGGAGATGGAGCATTGGAGGCAGTGTGCCAACTGGCTGATCATCTGTAAGGTGCTGCCGCCCAACCACCGCGTGACCTGGGACAACGCTCAAGTGTGTGACCTCGCCTGGGCGCTGAGGGATGGGGTCCTTCTCTGCCAGCTTCTCAACAACCTGCAACCTCACTCCATCAACCTCAAGGAGATCAACCTACGACCTCAGATGTCCCAGGTGGGTTCAAACCCTTTGCTGACCCACCCCCCCCCCTTCCATCCCATCTCCACCTCGGTTCCCTTACCTCAGGCTGGTGGGCCTTGGGTTAGGGGTAAAGCCCCTCAGAATGTCAGGCAGGGGCATGAATTGAATTCTTCTTCTACTTCTTCTTGCGTATGGCGTGCACAGCCTAAAGTTGTAAGACAACTTGTTCTGTTTGATCTTGTGTTTGTGCACGCCGGGTTGATTGCATTCGTTGAAACAGGGTGGACCATATGAAGGTTGCAATCTCCCACCCCCATGAATTGAATACATTTTATTAGCCAAAGGTAGACAAAAATGCTGGAGAAACTCAGCGGGTGAGGCAGTATCTATGGAGCGAAGGAAATAGGTCACCAATTCCTTCGCTCCATAGATGCTGCCTCACCCGCTGAGTTCCTCCAGCATTTTTGTCCACCTCCGATTTTTCCAGCATCTGCAGTTCTTTTTAAAAAATGTTATTAGCCAAGTATGTACTCATACAAGGAATTTGCCTTGGTGCTTTGCTCGCAAGTAACAACACGAGATACAGTAGACAATAAAAAATAAAACATTATAATTTAATTATAATTTAAAGCCCTGTCCCACGGTACGAGTTCATTCCAAGAGCTCTCCCGAGTTTAAAAAATATCAAACTCGTGGTGAGCACGGAGAATGAACGTAGCGGGTACGTCGGAGCTCGGGGACGTCTCTTAGCGTGCACAGCCGGCAGGTACTCGGGAAGACTTGCTAACGGCAGGTAAGCACGGGAAGACTCGTGAAGATTTTTCAACACGTTGAAAAATGTCCACGAGAGCCCCGAGTACCGACGAGCGGCCATTACCGTAAATCTCCGAGTTCGAATCAGGGCAAACTCGGGAGAGCTCTTGGAATGAACTCGTACCGTGGGACAGGGGTTTTACCAAGACACTGAACCTGCAAACCCTGCAATTCACACACACGCCTCTTGCCTTTTCAACTCTGGCCTTTGTCCAACCATCTGCCGATCAGAATCTAAAGCCCCCTCCCTCACCAGTCTCAACCCATTACCTGCTAGACCTTGTCCTGCCCCTCCTCTCTTCCTGCTTTCATGCTCCCCCCGACAAGAAAGGTCCCTGACCCGAAATGTTCCCTGTCCATGTTGTCCAGGGATGCTACCTGACCTGCTGAGTTATTCCACCACTTTGTACCTACTTGTGGTTCACTTGTAAGAAATGCTTTGCTGGACTAAGGTATCTATCCCTAACCTTCCCCCCTGTTCCGGCCTGTACCAGTTATAAAAGACTGTGCGGCACGGTGGGGCAGCGGTAGAGTTGCTGCCTTAAAGCGCAAAGAGACCCGTGTTTGATCCTGACTGCGGGTGCTGTCTATACGGAGTTTGTACGCTCTCCCCGTGACCGTGTGGGTTTTCTCTGGGCGCTCTGGTTTTCTCTCACACTCCAAAGACGTACAGGTGTGTAGGTTAATTGGCTTCTGTAAATTCTGTTAGGGTGTGTAGGATGGAACTAGTGTACGAGTGATCGTTGGTTGGTGAAGACCCGGTGGGCCGAACGGCCTGCTTCCATGCTGTAAGGTCGTAAGATCATCAGGAGTAGTAGAGTTAGGCCATTCGGCCCATCAAGTCTGCCATTCAATCATGGCTGATCTATCTCTCCCTCCAATTGAATTTCTTTCCCTCCAAACCCCATTCTCCTGCCTTCTCCCCATAACCTCTGACACCCGTACTAATCAACAATCTATCTATCCCTGCCTTAAAAATATTCACTGACTTGGCCTCCACAGCCTTCTGTGGCAAAGAGTTCCACAGATTCACCACCCTCTGACTAAAGACATTCCACCTCATCTCCTTCCTAAAAGAACGTCCTTTAATTCTGAGGCTGTGCCCTCTAGTTCTAGACTCTCCCACTGTAGCTCTAAACTAAACTAAAGTGAACTTGAAAAAGAAAGGAAGGGACTCTTCAGTCTGCAGTCTGAAGAAGGGTCCCGACCTGAAACGTCACCTATCCATGTTCCCCAGAGATGCTGCCTGACCCTCTGTTACTCCAGCACTCTGTGAAACGTCACCTATCCATGTTCTCCACAGATGCTGCCTGACCCGCTGAGTTACTCCAGCACTCTGTGAAACGTCACCTATCCATGTTCTCCACAGATGCTGCCTGACCCGCTGAGTTACTCCAGCACTCTGTGAAACATCACCTATCCATGTTCTCCACAGATGCTGCCTGACCCGCTGAGTTACTCCAGCACTCTGTGAAACGTCACCTATCCATGTTCTCCAGAGATGCTGCCTGACCCGCTGACTTACTCCAGCACTTTGTGAAACGTCACCTATCCATGTTCTCCGCAGATGCTGCCTGACCCGCTGAGTTACTCCAGCACTCTGTGTCCTTCCTCAGTTAGTTAGTCATCCATGCAGTTTGTCGACACTGGGGTTACTCAACAATGGAATAGATCAGCAGTAGAGTCAGTCAGTAATCCTCCGTGTTTCCCCATTACGTAATCTCTCGGGTTAAACATATCACAAACTTGCCCAATTTTCCGGTAATTACATTAATCACATTAATATCTTCACATTAAAACAGAGGGCAATGAATTGTATTAAAAGTCATTACATTGCATTTATAACAAGGCTGAGTGGTCACTTAAAACACAGCACAGTTCAGTTAACTAAACTTTAGTTTAGTTTAGTTTAGTTTAACGATACAACGCGGAAACAGGCCCTTCGGCCCACCGAGTCCGCGCCGACCGGCGATTCCCTACACATTAATGGGGCTGTCCCACTGTACGAGCCAATTCAAGAGTTTTCCCCGAGTTTGCCCTGATTCGAACTCGGAGATTTACGGTAATGGCCGCTTGGTAGGTAGGTACTCGGAGCTCTTTTTCAACATGTTGACAAATCTTAGCGTTACGAGCCGCTAAGAGACGTCCCTGAGCTCCGACGTACCCGCTACGTACATTCTACGTGCTCACCACGAGTTTGATTTTTTTAAAAACTCGGGAGAGCTCTTGAATTAGTTCGTACAGTGGGACAGGCCATTAACACTATCCTATACACACTAGGGACATTTTTCATTTATACCAAGCCAATTAAACTACAAACCAGCATGTCTTTAGAGTGTGGGAGGAAACTGAAGATCTTGGAGAAAACCATGCATGTCACGCGGAGAACGTACAAACTCCGTACAGACAGAATCTCGGGCGCTATAAGGCAGCAACTCAACCGCTGCGCCACCATGTTGCCCGTTCTATTGTATTAAACACAAGGCTTGGTGTCACAGTGAAACACAAGAGGTTTGCATAAAGCAAGACATTTAGATACAGAGCAGTATATCACATTCAAATTGTGCAATGTAAAAGGAATGGGCAATGAATCAGATTAAAACCTAACAATATATCACATTAATATACTGGGTACAGTATGGCACTGAAACAGAGGGGGTGCCTCACATTGAAGCAGGGCAGTGTATCACGTTGAAATACAGGCCAATACAGTATCAAAACAGGGCAATGCTTTGCTGTAAAATGCAGGGTGATGCAGGATAAATGCAGCATTATAGAACATAGAACACAAAGCGTTTGACGGCACTGGGCCTGTACTCGCTGGAGTTTAGAAGAATGAGGGGGGACCTCATTGAATATTGAAGGGCTTGGATGGAGTGGATGTGGAGAGGATGTTTCCACTAGTGACCAGAGGTCACAGCCTCAGAATTAAAGGACATTCCTTTCGGAAAGAGATGAGGAAGAATTTCTTCAGTCAGAGGGTGGTGAATCTGTGGAATTCTTTGCCACAGAAGGCTGTGGAGGCCAAGTCAGTGGATATTTTTTAAGGCAGAGATGGATAGATTCTTGATTAGTACGGATGTCAGAGGTTATGGGGAGAAGGCAGGAGGATAGGGTTAGGAGGGAGAGATAGATCAGCCGTGATTGAATGGCGGAGTAGAATTGTTGGGCCGAATGGCCTAATTCTGCTCCTATCCCTTATGACCTTATGACATGAACATAGCACAGGATGTCTGTGCTCACCGTGAGAATAATTTAAACCATGCATCTGCCAACATGTGGTCTATTCGCGACTGTTTATGTGTTTATTGAAGTGCCTGTTAAACTTTGCTATCAGATCAGCTTCCACCATTTACCCTGAAAGAGCGCTCCTGGCACCAATTACTCTTTGTGTAAATAATTTACCTCGTAAAGCTCCTTTAAACATCGCCTGCCCCTCTCACCATAAAGCTTATGGGCCCGTCCCACTCGCGCGACTTTTTCGGCGACTGCCGGCACCCGTCATAGGTCGTTGCAGGTCGCCGAAAATTGTCAACATGTTGAAAATCCATCGGCGACCAGAAAGACGGTACGACTCTTTGGGCGACTGAGGAGACGACTCACGACCGTACAGGCGACATGTCGCGGGGTGAAGCCTGTATGGTCGTGAGTAGTCGCCCAAAGAGTCGTACCTTGTTCTGGTCGCCGATGGATTTTCAACATGTTGACAATTTTCGGCGGCCTGCTGCGACTATGACGGGTGCCGGGCAGTCGCCGAAAAAGTCCCGTAAGTGGGACAGGCCCTTAAACTCTCTAGAATTTCCACCATAGGATCAAGGTTCCAACTATTTACTATATCTATTTTATATAGTTTAGTTTAGTTTAATTTAGTTTATTTAAGCGATACAGCATGGAAACAGGCCCTTCGGCCCACCGAGTCCGTGCCAACCATTGATCACTGGTCACTCTAGCTCTGTGCTATCCCAGTTATGCAGCCTACACACTAGGGGCAATATACAGAAGCCAATTCACTTACAAACCTGCATGTCTTTGGGATGTGGGACGATGCCGGAGCACCCGGAGGAAAGCCATGTGGTCACGGGGAGAACGTACAAACCCAATACAGGCAGCACCCGTAGTCGGGATCGAACCTGGGTCTCTGTCGATGTAAGGCAGCAATCTGCTGTGTCGCCCCACGTTTCCTCCCAATTCCAGAGAACACAATCCAATGCACGACCCTCCGATCCAGGAAACATCCTGCTGAACCTCTCCTGCACCCTCTCCAAAAATCTTCACATCCTTCCTGTAACGGGGCTACCAGAACTGCACGCAAAACTCCAAATTGGCCCAACCAAATTTTTATACAGCTGCAACACTGCTTCCCAACTTTTATATTCAATGCCTTGACCAAAGAAGACAAATATGTCGTAGTCCTTCTTTATCACTCTAATAACTTGTGTCGCCACATACAGGATGCCATGGGCCAGTAAGCTCTCTCACTTTCTCCTCATCAATGCTCCTCAGGATCCTGTTGGATCGTTTCCTCTTCTATTTGACCTCCCAAAATGAGAGACCACATACCCGCCTGGATTAAACTTCATCTCCCATTTCTCCATCCATCTTTCCAACAGATTTATATCCTGCTATATTCTCTGACAAACTTCTTCAGTATCCACAAATTTTCCAATTTTTGTTCGATCCTGACTACGGATGCCGTCTGTACGGAGTTCGTACCTTCTCCCTGTGACCTGCGCGGGTTTTCTCCAGGTGCTCCGCTTTCCTCCCACACTCCAAAGACGTACGGGTTTGTAGGTTGATTGGCGTTGGTAAAATTGTAAATTGTACCTGGTGTGTGTAGGATAGTGTTAGTGAGCGAGGTGATCGCTGGTCGGCGCGGACTCGGTGGGCCGAAGGGCCTGTTTCCGCGCTGTCTCGCTGAACTAAAGAGGTAGTGACTAGTCATAACTTCAGCACACAGACAAACCACAAGACCAGAGATGACCCATTGTTGCTTGAGGCACCACTCACAACAAAACTAACACAACTCTACTGGAGTCCAGGGGCCACCACTGAATTCTGAAGCAAGGTGACAGTGTGATTCACACTTCTGTGTGGCCTGGTGTTCAGGCATGACGGCACAGCTGGTAGAGCCACTGCCTCCCAGCGCCAGAGACCCGGGTTTGATCCTGACCTCGTGTGCTGTCTGTGTGGAGTTTGCACGTTCACCCTGTGACCGCGTGGGTTTCCTCCGGGTGCTCCGGTTCCCACATGCCACGGACGTGCGGGTTTGTAGGTTCAAGTCAAGTGAGTTTATTGTCATGTGTCCCTGCTAGGACAATGAAATTCTTGCTTTGCTTGAGCACAACAGAACATAGTAGGCATTGACTACAAGGCATTCTATAAATATATACACAATGGTCAATATACTGATAAAGTGCAAATAACAGTATTGGCTAGTAAAGTTCAGTGTTATGTCCGAGCCAGGTTTAATAGCCTGATGGCTGTGGGGAAGTAGCTGTTCCTGAACCTGGTCGTTGCAGTCTTCAGGCTCCTGTACCTTCTACCTGAAGGCAGTAGGGAGATGAGTGTGTGGCCAGGATGGTGTGGGTCCTTGATGATGCTGCCAGCCTTTTTGAGGCAGCGACTGCGATAGATCCCCTCGATGGAAGGGAGGTCAGAGCCGATGATGGACTGGGCAGTGTTTACTACTTTTTGTAGTCTTTTCCTCTCCAGGGCGTTCAAGTTGCCGAACCAAGCCACCATGCAACCGGTCAGCGTGCTCTAATTGGCTCTCTGTGAGTTGCCCCAAGTGTGTAGGGAGTACATCAAAAATTGGGATAACATAGAACTATTCGAGAGGGCTTGTATACAAAAACAGGGATGTAATGTGAGGCTCTATAAGGCGCTGGTCAGGCCGCATTTGGAGTATTGTGAGCAATTCTGGGCACCATATCTGAGGAAGGATATGCTGGCTCTGGAGAGGGTCCAGAGGAGGTGTGGACTCGGTGGGCCAAAGGTCCCGTTTCTGCGCTGAACCTCTGAACTAAAAAAACTAAGCCTAACTTGGGGGCAGGAGTTACAATAGTTTCTCCTAGGGGACTCACAGGGTGGCAGGGGAAGGGAGTACATCGGAACAATACTCCGCTTACTGTAGATGATTGCAGAAGTTCAGCTGTGAATTGAAAGTGAAATATGCAAAAACGAGGGCGCAGTGTGGAACACTGAGAGGCAACGTACTCTGTGCAAAGGTTGAGAAACTACTGCACGTTGTAAAAGCAGCTGCATTCTCTACACATGCAGCAAACCACTGCACTGTGAATGTGTAAGCTTGTTTTAACCTGAGCCCCGTAAAAAGATAAGGTTCATGGGGCTAGACACAAAAGGCTGGAGTAACTCAGCGGGACAGGCAGCATCTCTGGAGAGAAGGAACGGGTGACGTTTCGGGTCAAGACCCGTCCGTCGACTATCTTTGATCGGACTTTACAGGCTTTACCTTGCACTAAACATTATTCCCTTATCATGTATCTCAAGAGTCAAGAGAGTTCTATTGTCATATGTCCCGGACGGGACAATGAAATTCTTACTTGCTGCAGCACAACAGATAAAGTGAATATGTAAACATTGTATAAAACGGGAGAAAAAAAGAAAAAGTTCAATAAATGATAAATATAATGCAAATAACAAATAATAATATAGTTTACAGTTCAGAGCTCAGAGCTTATTCGTTGTGTTTAATAGCCTGATGGCTGTGGGGAAGCAGCTATTCCTGAACCTGGACGTGACAGTCTTCAGGCTCCTGTACCTTCTTCCTGATGGCAGTGGTGAGATGAGTGTGTGGCCAGGATGGTGTGGGTCCTTGATGATTTTGGCTGCCTTTTTGAGGCAGCGACTACGATAGATCTCTTCGACGGTGGGGAGGTCAGAGCCGGTGATGGACTGGGCAGTGGTCACAATATTTTGTAGTCTTTTCCGCTCCTGGACGTTCAAGTTGCCGAACCAGGCCACGATGCAACCAGTCAGTATGCTCTCTACCGTGCACCTGTAGAAGTTTAGGAGAATCCTCTTCGACATGCCGAATCTCCGTAATCTTCTCAGGAAGTAGAGTCACTCTTTACAATTGCATCAGTGTGCTGGGTCCTGGAAAGATCTTCTGATATATGCATGCCCAGGAATTTGAAGTTATTGACCCTTTCCACCATCGTTCCGTTGATATAAACAGGATTGTGGGTCCTCATCCTTCCCCTACCAAAGTCTTACTGATGTTGAGAGCCAGGTTGTTGTGCTGGAACCATTTGGTCAGTTGGTCAATTTCACTTCTATACTCTGACTCGTCCCCATCTGTGATTCGTCCAACCACAGTGGTGTCGTCGGCAAACTTGAGGATGGAGTTCGCACTATGACTGGCTACGCAGTCATGGGTATAGAGTGAGTACAGCAGGGGGCTGAGCACGCAGCCTTGAGGTGCTCCCGTACTAATTGTTACTGAGGATGAAGTGGTTCCTCCAATTCGAACAGACTGTAGTCTGTGGATGAGGAAGACGAGTATCCAATTGCATAGGGATGTGCAGAGGCCCAGTTCTGTGAGCTTGGTAACCAGCTTGGAAGGGATGATGGTATTAATCGCCGAGCTATAGTCTTTAAATAACAGCGGAGTGGAGAGCCAATTGGTCTGCACAGGTCTTGTGACCTCGACCGGGTATACCATCAGATCCCGGCGCTTTCCGAGGGTTCACCCCACTGAAAGATCTTCTGACGCCGGACTCTGTGACTTTGACTGTAACACCGTCAGGGCGAATAGGGGCTCGGGAAGGCACATCAGTGTTCTCCCTATCGAACTGTGCGTAGAACGCATTGAGCTCGTCAGGGAGTGATGCTATTGTGGACGGCTCGAATTGTAATCATGTCTGGAACATATGACAATAAAAAACTCTTGACTTGATTTCACATGAAACTGGTGTCACCGGCCCGACTAATGGATAGGGTTTCTCTTTGTGCCTTGTGAAAATGTTGCAACTACTGAAATACATGCCCGCCAGCCACGTAAATTGAACTATTCAAATCCACATCCTCTATTTCAAGAGGTTCCCTCGGTCAATGTCAATAGATACACCATTCGTCAGAATATTCTAGTGGCATCTAGTTCCCTTCGAAACTAACAACCTCCTGCAGCCTCGTAACAAATGGTGAAAATTAGCTCTGAACTAACAGACTGACAGAGTATTCTGTGATAGATACAAAATGCTGGAGAAAAGGGTTCTGTGTCTACCCTGTCTCATAATGTTATCTACTTCTTTCAAGTATAAAAACAGGTATAACAACTTATATACTTCTTTCAAGTCCTCTCCCATCGGGCAAAAGGTACTGAAGTGTGTAAACATACACACCTCCAGATTCAGGTCCAGTTTCTTCCCAGCTGTTATCAGGCAACTGAACCATCCTACCAACTTCTTCTTCTTCTTATGTACGGCGTGCACAGCCTAAAGTTGTAGGACAACTTGTTCTATTTGATCTGATTTGATTGTGCATGCCAGGTTGATTGCATTCGTCGAACAGGGAGGACCACGTGAAGGTTGCAATCTCCCACCCCATCAACTAAAGAGCAGTGTAGGAAGGAGCTGCAGATACTGATTTAATCTGAAGATAGACACAAAAAGCTGGAGTAACTCAGCGGGACAGGCAGCATCTCTGGAGAAAAGGAATGGGTGACGTTTTGGGTCCAGACCCTTCTTCAGAACAGTCCTGAACTGCTATCTACCTGTGCGTGGGGTTAGACCAAGTGGAAACTAAAGAGATTATAAAAAGTGATAAATACTCCCATGTCTGCCACGGGTACTGACCTCCCCGCCATCGAGGGGATCTACAGGAGGCGCTGCCTCAAATAGGCATCACCAAGGACCCACACCACCCTGGCCAGGCTCTCATTTCACTTCTGCCATCGGTTAGAAGGTACAGAAGCCTGTGGAATTCTCTGCCTCAGAGTGCGGTGGTGGCAGGTTCTCTGGATGCTTTCAAGAGAGAGCTAGATAGGGCTCTTAAAAAATAGCGGAGTCAGGGGATATGGGGAGAAGGCAGGAACGGGGTACTGATTGGGGATGATCAGCCATGATCACAGTGAATGGCGATGCTGGCTCGAAGGGCCAAATGGCCTACTCCTGCACCTATTGTCTATTGTCTATTGTCTATTAACTGTAACGCCCAGGTTCAGTAGCAGTTCCTTCCCAGCAACCATCAGGCTATTAAACACTAGAAACACCAAACTAACCATCAAACTATGGCACTGTATTGGTTGCAGTAGGGACTTCCAGGGACAATCTTGTTTTGCACTAATATTGTTTTTATTAATTTATCAAACTTTTTTTGTTCACTTATCCACTGAGTATTGTGTTTACAGATCAGTTATGCTGCTGCGAGTAGGAATGTCATTGTTCTGTTTTGGGACCTATGACACATTTAAACATTCATGACGACTCTTGGGGTATTAAACAGTGTGGGATTCATAATAATGATCATAATTGATAGGAGCAGAATTGGGCCATTCGGCCATCACGTCTACTCCGCCATTCAATCATGGCTGACCTATCTCTCCCTCCGAACCCCACCTCTCCTGGCCAGATTGGACAAGCTTACAATTGAAATGAGGAGGCTTTTATTAAAGGGAAGAGAGTTACCCTTAATGGAAGCTTCCTCAAATATCGTTAACTGAGCTGTTTTCTGGGTCATTTGGACCTGAGGCCATTATCTGACCAACATGATTTGTGTTTATTGTGTTCAAGAGCCTGATGGTTGTTGGGTAGAAGCTGTTCCTGAACCTGGAGCCACGGTTTTCAGACTACTACGGATGCTCCAGTCTCTTCCCACATTACAAAGACGTGCAGGATTTGGGCATTCCCTCTCTCTATCACTCCCCACCCAAGTCACACCAGCTTCTCATTTTCACCCTACAAACAGCTAACAATGGCCTGTTTCCTTTATCATCGTAACTTTTTTGCATATCTTTTATTCCCTTAGCTTTGTAGGTCAATTGGCTTCTGTAAATTGCCCCTATGTAGGATGTGAAACTGGGGTAACATAGAATTAGTGTACGGGTGATCGGTAGTCACAGGCAACTGAATCATCCCACCACAACCAGAGAGCAGTGCTGAACTACTAGCTACCTCTTTGATGACCCGCGGACTATCCTTAATCGGACTTGATTGCACTAAACATTATTTCCTTATCAAGTATCTAAACACTGTGAATGGCTCGATTGTAATCATGTATTGTCTTTCCGCTGACTGGTTAGCACGCAACAAAAGCTTTTCACTGTACCTCGGTACACGTGACAATAAACTAAACTGAACTGAACTGGTCGGTTGAAGGGCCTGTTTCCACTCTATATCTCCAAACTAAACTAAACTAACAACTTAACTTAACTCAGAATCAGAATCAGAATCAGAATCAGAATCACACTTTATTCGCCAAGTATGTTTTGCAACATACGAGGAATTTCACTGGCCAGGTCAGTCATACAATTAAAAGCAACAGAACACTCAAAACACATTTTAACATGAACATCCACCACAGTGACTCCTACACATTCCTCACTGTTGATGGAAGGCGAAATAAAGTTCAAGTCCTTCCTTTTCTTCTTCCTCGGTCGCGGGCCTCGAGCCCCCGTTGACGGGATGATCTTGACTCCCGTAGCCGGTGGCGTTCGGGCCCTCCGCGTCAAGGCGTTCAGCTCCCGCATCGGGGGGTTGTCAGCTCACCAGCGCTGGGCGATCGAACCTCGCGTTGGGGCTGGTTGAACCTTCTGCGGCGTTGGAGCTCCCGACTCAGCCTCTCCCGAGACTGCGAGCCCTTGATGGTAAGTCCACAGTGGCCGCGGTGGGAGCGATCCCAGGCAAGGGATCCGCTCCGATGTTAAGTCGGAGCCCCGCGGTGGGGCTCACAACAGTCCGAAGAGGCTTCCAGCTCCAGCGATGGTAGGCCGCAGAGCACGGAGAATGTGATCCGAAAATTGATCACATCTCTGGGAAGGTGGGAACTTGAAAAGAAAAAGTTTCCCCCGATCCCCTCCCCCCTCCCCCCTCCCCCCTCCCCCCTCCCCCCTCCCCCCACAGAAAACAAACCAAAGAACATTAAAACCAACTTTTAACAACTAAAAAATAACTAAAGGAAAGAAAAAACAAACAGACTGCCGGCAGGGCTGCCATCTCCCCGGAGCCCCTGGTGAGAACTTAACTTAACTTAACTATACTATACTTCTTCTTGCGAATTAAACATAAACCAAAGGAATAGTTAGATCTCAAGCCGGGTGTTGAGCAGCCAGGTTGTTGTCTCTGTTGGCGTCAATGTCTGCCAGGCCCTGACAGAGCTCCATTTGGTGGGTGGTAGAGCGGGCACCCAGAGATGACATGGTTGGCTGCCTGTAGTTCTGCTCCGCATTCACAGGCTGGGCTCTGGCGGAGCCCCCATCTCCACACGCTGGCGTTGAAACGCCCAACTCCAGTACCAAGTCTGTTGAGCTTCACCCATGTTCCTCTGGGGAGGTCAGACCCTGGACAGCTTTTATCTGTGAAGAGATGTAGCTGTGTAATGGAGATGAGGTTGCCTTCACCCCTGTGACCACTGGTGGCTATCCAGTGTGTTTTTGGTACAGTATAGTTTGGTAGGTATAGTATAGTATATTCTATACGATACCAAAACTAAACTAAGCTAAACTAAACTCTACTGAGCTAAACTAAACCAAATTATTATACTAAACCAAACTAAACTAAACTGAACTATACCAAACTAAAGTGAACTAAATTGAATTGTTGAATTTCAATTCACTGTGACTTGAGTGGTGAAGGTAAGTTGGACTTGTTGTTATACAGTATATGCCCTGTCACACATTCCTTCTCAGTATCCAGTCCTGCGCAATGAAAAATTGGTGTCACGTGTAATGTTGCCAACACATTCTTGGTAATATAAACCCACGGGACTGTTTGTGAAAGCTTCACAGCAGTGCCGTTGATATACATTACCCCATTACTGGCTTAACGTTGCATTTAAACCACACAAAGGAGATGCATTATTTTCCAGTTAATATGGCAGGAAGAAAAGGAATTCACACATTCACTTACACTTCAAACAGGAGGGAGGTTCCATTGTTGGAAAATTTGCGAATACTTTGTTCAGGATAATTTCTTCACAAAAAAATACCTGCAGTGATATTGGAGACACGAGGAACTGCAGATGCCGGAATAGTGAGGAAAAGTGCTGCAGTAACTCAACAGGCAGCTCAGGCAGCAACTCTGGAGAAAATGGATGTTTCGTGTCAGGCCGCCTGAGGAAGCGAATTTCCTTACCCGAAAGGTCCATTTTCTCCAGAGACGCTGAGTTACTGCCGCACTTTGTGTCTATCCTCAGTATCTCTGGAGACCTGGGTTCGATCCTGACTACGGGTGCTGTCTGTACGGAGTTTGTACGTTCTCCCTGTTTGGGTTTTCTGCGGGTGCTCCGGTTTCCTCCCACGCTCCAAAGACTTGAAGCTTTGTAGGTTAATTGGCTTCGGCGAGTTGAAAATTGTCCCTGGTGTGTATAGTGGTGCTAGTGTACCAGGTGATCGCTGGTTGGCGCAGACTTGGGTGGGCGAAGGTCCTGTTTCTACGCTGTATCTCTAAAGTCCAAAGATGATTTTGGCTGTTGTTGCTTCTAGTCGTTACTGATCTGAGTCAACAACACTAATAAGGGACGAGTTGGTTGCTATTTATAATAATTATTATTTAAAAAAAAAAAAATTGTATTTATTAGAAGTACATTACATTACAACCAATTACATTAGTACTCATCACATATATCTTATTACAATTAATGTACTCCGTTTATTTTTTTAATAAAGGGAAAGGATGAGATTGAGAGAAAGGGGAAAAGTGAAGGGAAAAAGTGAAAGTGTAAAAACGTAACAACAAAACAAAAAAAACAAAGACCCTATAAGAAAGAAATTAAAAACAAAAAGAAAGAATTAAGAAATAGACCCTAAAAAAGAAGAAAGATAGAGAAAGAGGGAAAAGAGCAAAACAAATACTTTTTTGTAAGCATCACGCAAATGGGACATACCAACTATTTATAATTATTTAATAGCCCAAAAGTTTGCAGGCTAATCAAAAGGAAGGCTTCTCAAGCCTATTCAGAAGTGAAGTTTGCATAGATGTTATTAACTGAGTTATCGCAAATAACAGAGCAGCCAAGGGCAGAGAACATAAAATAATACAACACAGAAACAGGCCCTTCGGCCCACAATATCTTTAGTCTTAATCCCCTGTCCCACGGTACGAGTTTCATTCCAAGAGCTCTCCCGAGTTGCCCTGATTCGAACTCGGAGATTTACGGTAATGGCCGCTCGTCGGTACTCGGGGCTCTCGTGGACATTTTTCAACGTGTTGAAAAATCTTCACGAGTCTTCCCGTGCTTACCTGCCGCTAGCGAGTCTTCCCGAGTACCTGCCGTTAGCGCTAAGAGAGACATCCCCGAGCTCCGACGTACCCGCTACGTTCATTCTCCGTGCTTACCACGAGCTTGATTTTTTTTTAAACTCGGGAGAGCTCTTGGAATGAACTCGTACCGTGGGACAGGGCTATTAATGTTCGAGATACAGTTTGGAAACAGGCTCTTTGGTCCAACGAGTCCACGCCAACCAACGATCTCCCATACACTAGTTCTATCCTACACACTAGGGACAATATAGACGAGGTAATGAACCTACATACCTGCACGTCTTTGGAGTGTGGGAGGGAACCGGAGCACCCGGAGAAAACCCAGGCGGTCACAGGGAGGACGTACAAACTCTGCACAGACAGCACCCATGGTCAGGATCGAACCCGGATCTCTGGTGCTGTGAGGCAGCAACTCTACCGCTGCGCCACTATGCAGCCCCAATTGTAATTGTAGGTGTGCCTGCCTCTGTAGTTTCCTTTTGGCAGTTTGTTCCATGTATTCACCACACTTCTATGTGAAGAAGTTGCCCTTCAAGTCCCTTTTAAATTGTTTCCCTCTCAAGTTAATCCATGCCCGCTAGCTTCAGACTCTCTGCCCTCACTTATATCAAACCAAACCACTCATAGGAACCTCACATGATCCATATCCCCTTATTCCCTTATCATGTGTCTATCTACACACTGTGTGGACGGCTCGATTGTAATCATGAATTGTCTTTCTGCTGGCTGGTTAGCACGCAGCGAAAGCTTTTCACTGTACCTTGGTACACGAGGCAATAAATAAAACAGAAATTGTAACTGAACTGGATAGGAAAGGTGTGTGGGTTGTGTGTGTGTGTGTGTGTGGGGGGGGGGGGGTATGGGCCAAGTCCAGGCATGTGGGGCAAGCTCAGATAGGCTATTTGATCAACATGGCCATGTTGGGCTGCAACTGTTTGTGTGCTGTCTAACTGTGACTCTATTCGGATGCCTACACTATCACATGTCCAGCCTGTACAGCAACACTTCCCCCATAATTGTGGGTGACTGTTGAAAATATTTGCTGTGTGCAGTTGCTGGGATTAGCAATCAAAGCCAACATGATTACCGGAAGGTGATGGTGAAGAATTGTTTTAGAAACATAGAAACATAGAAAAATAGGTGCAGGAGTAGGCCATTCGGCCCTTCAAGCCAGCACCGCCATTCAATATGATCATGGCTGATCATCTAAAATCAGTACACCATTCCGGCTATTTCCCCATATCCTTGATTCATTTAGCCTAAGAGCTAAATCGAACTCTCTCTTATAAACATGAGCAGTATAAATGTGTTTGAAAAGTGTAAACTAAGGGTAGTCCTGAACTACTATCTATCTCATTGGAGACCCTCAACTATCTTTGATCAGTCTTTCCTGGACTTATCTTGCACTAAACATTATTGACGTTACTCCCTTTATCATGTATCTGTACACTGTGGATGGCTCAATAGTAAGCATGTAACCATGTATTGTCTTTCCACCGACTATTCAGCATGCAACAGTATGAGTCTCTGAACCTACCCTGTGTTTCCAAGTACAGAACATTAAGGGCGGCACGGTGGTGCAGCGGTAGAGTTGCTGCCTCCCAATGCCAGAGACCCGGGTTCCATCCTGCCTATGGGTGCTGTCTGTACTGAGTTTGTACGTCCTCCCCGTGACCTGCGTGGGTTTTCTCTGAGATCTTTGGTTTCCTCCCGCACTACTCTGCCATTCAACCATGGCTGATCTATCTCTCCCTCCTAACCCCATTCTCAATAGACAATAGACAATATACAATAGACATAGGTGCAGTAGGCCATTCGGCCCTTCGAGCCAGCGCCGCCATTCAATGTGATCATGGCTAATCATCCCCAATCAGTACCCCATTCCTGCCTTCTCCCCATATCCCCTGACTCCGCTATTTTTAAGAGCCCTATCTAGCTCTCTCTTGAAAGCATCCAGAGAACCTGCCTCCACCGCCCTCTGAAGGCAGAGAATTCCACAGACTCACCACTCTCTGTGAGAAAAAAGTGTTTCCTCGTCTCCGTTCTAAATGGCTTACCCCTTATTCTTAAACTGTGTGGCCCCTGGTTCTGGACTCCCCCAACATCGGGAACATGTTTCCTGCCTCTAGCGTGTCCAAGCCCTTAACAATCTTCACAAAATTCCAGTTTACTTACTTTGTATCTCTGTTTTTTGCTTCTTGCATTGCAGTTCCTCTGTCTCAAGAACATCAGGACATTTTTGAATGCTTGCTGTGAAAAGTTCAACATGAGGAAGAACGAACTATTTGAAGCCTTCGATCTGTTTGATGTCCGAGATTTTTGCTAAGGTATGATCTGTACGTTTCAGGCTGGAATCATGGGCTCCGGGCCTGGTTACAAAATGGCTCCAGAAATGTGGCGAGTTTCGTATACTGTCCCAGTGACATGTACCGAGGTACAGTGAAAAGCTTTTGTAATCTGAAAAGCAATGCATTCTACTATTCCAACACTCTTATTGTATGGGGATATGTATAGTTTCGTTTTAGACATATGATGAAAGAATGGATCAACCTGGCTTGTATTCACTGGAATTTAGAAGGATGAGAGGGTATCTTATGGAAACATGTAAGTTTCTTAAGGGAACGGACAGGCTAGATGCAGGAAAAAAGTTCCCCACGTTGGGGGAGTCCAGATCCAGGACCACAGTTTAAGAAATAAGGGGTCGGCCATTTAGACTGAGATGAGGAAAAACTTTTTCACCCAGAGAGTTGTGAATCTGTGGAATTATCTGCCACAGAAGGCAGTGGAGGCCAATACACTGGATGTTTTCAAGAAAGAATTAGATATAGCTCTTAGGGCTAACGGGAATCAAGGGATATGGGGGAGAAAGTAGGAACGAGGTACTGATTTTGGATGACCAGCCATGATCGTATTGAATGGCGGTGCTGGCTCATAGGGCCGAATATTTTCTATGTTCGATATTTCAAGTTTAGTTTTGTTTATTGTCATGTGTACCGAGGTAGAGTGAATGGCGGCATAGACTTGATGGGCTGAATGGCCTAAATCTGCTCCTATCACTTATGAACATGAGTTTCTGGGAGAAATTTGGAAGATGCAGGATCCTCGATATTGAAGGGTCCGGAGTGCATGAGCCAGCACCAAGACCTCCCGCTCTGGAGGCTCCTCTGGGTAGTACGCTGGGGCTTGGACTTCCTGATACGTGACGATGATGTCTTGCAGCAAAGTGGAGCTGCAGATATCACATTCTGCCTGCAACCACAACGCTCACAGCACACTGGAGAGAAGGCGCGCAGAGCAATGCTTGCTCTGACTTCAATATCGAGGATCCTGCATCTTCCGACTTCAGGTTGGTCCGAAACCAACATTCGATTTTAGGCGAGGCCGCATTTGGAGTATTGCGTTCAGTTTTGGTCCCCACTGCCGTAGGAGACCCATACCCCGAGTCACAATAAAACATCTCGTAGAACAGTGGTGAGGTTCTCGAACCCCCTACAAACAGCTAACAATAGCCTGTTTTCAATTCAATTCAATCTTTAATTGTCATTGTGCAGTGTACAGTACAGAGACAACGAAATGCAGTTAGCATCTCACCCAGAAGAGCGAACTTAGGAATAATGAGCAGTAAAATATATATATATGTACAGCAGTATCAGTAGTGCAATTTTCTGGGGGAAGGAGTGTCCGGGGGTGGGGGGTGACTGGCAATCACCGAGGTGCAGAGTTCAGTAGTGTAACAGCCGCAGGGAAGAAGCTGTTCCTGAACCTGGCCGGTCCGGCAACGGAGGGACCTGTAGCACCTCCCGGATGGGAGGAGGGTAAACAGTCTGTGGCTGGGGTGAGAGCAGTCCATGACGATGCTGCGCGCCCTTTGCAGACATCACTTGCTTTGGACAGACTTAATGGAGGGGAGTGAGGAACCGGTGATGCGTTGGGCGGTTTTCACCACCCTCTGCAGGGCTTTCCGGTCGGGAGACAGAGCAGTTGCCATACCATACTGTGATACCGTTGGTAAGGATGGTGCAGCGGTAGAGTTCACCAGAATCTGAGGAGACTTTATCATCATTACTTGTTTGCATATCTTTTATTCATTGTTCTTTATCTCTTCACATCATCGTCTATATCTCTCGTTTCCCTTATCCCTAACCAGTCTGAAGAAGGGTCTCGACCCGAAATGTCACCCATTCCTTCTCTCCAGAGATGACGCCTGTCTCGCTGAGTTACTCCAGCATTTTGTGTCTATCTTCGGTTTACTCAAGGCCTTAATGGTACGCACTGGGAAACACTCTGAGAGAACCCAAAGTGTTTCAAAGATTCACAGCACCCACTGCATTGAGAATGTTGTTAAGCTGGAAAGGGTGCAGGGATTTCTGAGGGTGTTGCCAGGACTAGAGGCTCACATTAGAGGCCAAATTACCATCTACCTGGGGTTCTGAATGATTATTGCTGGTGTCACTCACAGATCTGCTGATGATACCGACAGGTCAAACGCAACACTACTTAAAGGTCTCATTAATCCATGGTCCTTTTCACAATGGCAGGCAGTGACTAGTGGGGTACCGCAAGGCTCAGTGCTGGGACCCCAGCTATTTACAATTTATATTAATGATCTGGATGAGGGAATTGAAAGCAACATCTCCAAGTTTGCGGATGACACTAAGCTGGGGGGCAGTGTTAGCTGTGAGGAGGATGCTAGGAGACTGCAAGGTGACTTGGATAGGCTGGGTGAGTGGGCAAATGTTTGGCAGATGCAGTATAATGTGGATAAATGTGAGGTTATCCACTTTGGTGGCAAAAACAGGAAAGCAGACTATTATCTAAATGGTGGCCGATTAGGAAATGGGGAGATGCAGCGAGACCTGGGTGTCATGGTACACCAGTCATTGAAAGTAGGCATGCAGGTGCAGCAGGCAGTGAAGAAAGCGAATGGTATGTTAGCTTTCATAGCAAAAGGATTTGAGTATAGGAGCAGGGAGGTTCTACTGCAGTTGTACAGGGTCTTGGTGAGACCACACCTGGAGTATTGCGTACAGTTTTGGTCTCCAAATCTGAGGAAGGACATTATAGCCATAGAGGGAGTGCAGAGAAGGTTCACCAGACTGATTCCTGGGATGTCAGGACTTTCATATGAAGAAAGACTGGATAGACTTGGCTTATAATCGCTAGAATTTAGGAGATTGAGAGGGGATCTTATAGAAACGTACAAAATTCTTATGGGGTTGGACAGGCTAGATGCAGGAAGATTGTTCCCGATGTTGGGGAAGTCCAGGACAAGGGGTCACAGCTTAAGGATAAGGGGGAAATCCTTTAAGACCGAGATGAGGAAAAACTTTTTCACACAGAGAGTGGTGAATCTCTGGAACTCTCTGCCACAGAGGGTAGTTGAGGCCAGTTCATTGGCTATATTTAAGAGGGAGTTAGATGTGGCCCTTGTGGCTAAAGGGATCAGGGGATATGGAGAGAAGGCAGGTACGGGATACTGAGTTGGATGATCAGCCATGATCATATTGAATGGCGGTGCAGGCTCGAAGGGCCGAATGGCCTACTCCTGCACCTATTTTCTATGTATCTATGTATGGTCTTGCAATGGTGAGCAGACTGCTCACTACTCTTCACAATCACACTTTGCTCCGCACATTGTTCACACTCACACTGATTCTTTGCTGCTCCTGCACTCCAACCCGGATTTGCTACCACAGCCTCGTGCGTTTATCACCTCTTCCACAGCCAACAATGGACCATTGTGGGGCTCCACCTTACCTTGGTCATCGGTGCCGGCTCTGATTTGTTCCGAATCTTTTAATTCCACTAGTTTCCCTCCCCCACTGACTGTCAGTCTGAATGTGGAGAGGATGTTTCCACTAGTGGACCAAAAGGCATAGCCTCAGAATAAAAGAGCGTATTTTAGAAAGGAGTTGAGGAGGAATTTCTTTAGCCAGAGGGTGGTGAATCTGTGGAATTCATTGTCACATACGACCGTGGAGGCCGTCAATGGATATTTTTAAGGCAGAAATAGATAGATTCTTGATTAGTACGGGTGTCAGGGGTTATGGGGAGAAGGCAGGAGAATGGGGTTTGGAGGGAAAGAAATTCAATTGGAGGGAGAGATAGATCAGCCATGATTGAATGGTGGAATAGGCGTGTGTTGGAAAAAAACTGCAGATGCTGGTTTAAATCGAAGATAGACACAAAATGGTCAGTCTGAAGAAGGGTCTTGACCTGAAACGTCACCCATTCCTTCTCTCCAGAGATGCTGCCTGTCCCACTGAGTTACTCCAGCATTTTTGTGTCTCTTAGATGGAGTAGACTTGATGGGCTGAATGGCCTAATTTTGCTCCTATCACTTGTGCGTGTAAAAGATGCCCTGGATGGCAACACCATGCGGTATCTCTTCATTTTAACAATGTTGTGGTTTTTGCTAATTTTTTTCCACCAAGTTGGTTGACCTCACCATACCTGGCATTATGTTCCATCTGCCCTTCTCACATTTACCTTGGTTTGCTTGCTGGTGTAGACCAACTATGCTGTGCAGTCCACCTGATACGTGGGAAGAGGTGACAACATTTAAAAGGCGGCAGAGTGGTACAGTGGTTCGATCTTGTCCTCGGCTGCTGTCCGAGCGGGGTTTGTACATTCCCCCCGTGATCAAGCAAGATTTCTCCGGGTGTTCAGCTTTCCTCCCACATCCAAAAGACGCGCGGGTTTGTAGTTCAATTGGCTTCTGAAAATTGTTGGATAGAACTAGTGTATGGGGATTGTTGGTCAGTGCGGACTCCGTTGGCCGAAGGGCCTGTTTCCATGCTGTATCTCGAAAGCCTTCAGCCCAGCACCTTTCTTTCCTACTCCCAGAATATTTTCTAGCTCACTGCTGGGGTTGTGGATGGGTTCGACGAGAACCTTCGAAGCATTAGTTCCAGCAGAGTTCAGTTTAATTTATTGTGATGTGTACCGAGGTACAGTGAAAAGCCTTTGTTGCGTGCTAATCAATCAGCAGAAAGACAATACATGATTACAAGTGAACCATTCACAGTGTATAGATACATTGGGCCGCACTGTGGTGCAGCGGTAGAGTTGTTGCCTAAAGGGCCTGTCCCGCTTGGCCGTCATTTGCGCCTCATTTACGTGTCATATCTAAAATAGGTCGACGCGTCGTGATGCACGATGTCGCGCGCAAATCACGCGTCAGCACAACCGTCTGGTGCGCGTGCCGTCTGGTGCGCGTGACGTCATTAGAATACCCTGCGGCGCGCGGCAGGACGTTGACGTAAGGACGTTGACACACGGTGACGTAACCATGCGTCACCACGCGATACACGTGAGACGTCGGGACGCCAGCGTACGACGCCAATGCGTCAGCGTGTGCACCCAATTAGTCAGCGTGCGTACGCGATACGTCACGCAGGTGGCGCGCGAGGATTTCGTTCCTGTACTAAATCCTGGAGCACCGCGCGCCACCGCATACGGTTCCACGTCTCACTATGCGCAACACATGCGCACCCCACGCGTTACAACGCGTCAACCTAATTTACATATAACCCGTAAATGTGGTGCAAATAACGGCCAAGTGGGACAGGCCCTTAACAGCGCCGGAGACCCGGGGTTGATCCCGACAAGATTGTTAAGGGCTTGGACACGCTAGAGGCAGGAAACATGTTCCCGATGTTGGGGGAGTCCAGAACCAGGGGCCACACAGTTTAAGAATAAGGAGTAAGCCATTTAGAACGGAGACGAGGAAACACTTTTTCTCACAGAGAGTGGTGAGTCTGTGGAATTCTCTGCCTCAGAGGGCGGTGGAGGCCGGTTCTCTGGATGCTTTCAATAGAGAGCTAGATAGGGCTCTTAAAAATAGCGGAGTCAGGGGATATGGGGAGAAGGCAGGAACGGGGTACTGATTGGGGATGATCAGCCATGATCACATTGAATGGCGGTGCTGGCTCGAAGGGCCAAATGGCCTACTCCTGCACCTATTGTCTATTGTCTATTGACTACAGCTACTGTCTGTAGGGAGTTTGCACGTTCTCCCCGTGACCTGCGTGGGTTTTCTCCGAGATCTTCGGTTTCCTCCCACACTCCAAAGACGTACGGGTTTGTACGTTAATTGGCTTTGGTAAAAAGATAAAATGATCCCTAGTGTAGGTTAGTGTTAATGTGCGGGGATCGCTGGTCGGTGTGGGCTCGGTGGGCCGAAGGGCCTGTTTCTACGCTGTATTTCAAAACTAAAACTAAACATGAAAAGGGAATAATGTTTAGTGCAAGGTAAAGCCAGTGAGGGCCAATCAAGAGTAGTATCAAGGGAGAAGTAGACTTCGCTGAGTGAAAACTGAGCAGATTTACTGCCAGGAAATACTCATCCACTGTTTGAAGTGGTGACTGATCGAGATTAAATTTAACTGTTGCTGAGGTGGTGCAATGCTTTATTTCCCCTTGTACATAGAACAGGAGTCTGGCCTTAAGATATTTTTTTCTGCACAAACTAATGATCTTACAGAGGTGTATAAAATCATGAGAGGAATAGATCGGGTAGACGCACAGAGTCTCTTGCCCAGAGTAGGGGAATCGAGAACCAGAGGGCACAGGTTTAAGGTGAAGGGGAAAATAGGAATCTGAGGGGTAACTTTTTCACACAAAGGGTGGTGGGTGTATGAAGCGAGCTGCCAGAGGAGGTAGTTGAGGCCGGGACTATCGCAACGCTTAAGAAACAATTAGACAGGTACATGGATAGGACAAGTTTAGAGGAATATGGACCTGACATAGGCAGAGGGTCTTGTGTAGATGAGACAAGTTGGTCAGTGTGGACAAGTTGGACTGAAGGACTATTTCCCACACTGTATGACTCTATAACTAATTTATGATGTCTTCATCAAGCAGCTGGTAGTGTCGCTGCCTTACCAAAGACCCGGGTTTGATTCTGACTACGGGTGCTGTCTGTGTGGAGTTTCCAGGTTTGTGGGTTACCTCCGGGTGCTCCGGTTTCCTTCCACATCTCAAAAATGTGCGAGTTTGTGGGTTAATTGGAGTGGACTTGATGGGCTGAATGGCCTCATTCTGTTCCTACGTCTTATAAAGATTGTTCCCGATGTTGGGGAAGTCCAGGACAAGGGGGTCACAGCTTAAGGATAAGGGGGAAATCCTTTAGGACCAAGATGAGGAAAAACTTTTCACACAGAGAGTGGTGAATCTCTGGAACTCTCTGCCACAGAAGGTAGTCGAGGCCAGTTCATTGGCTATATTTAAGAGGGAGTTAGATGTGGCCCTTGTGGCTAAAGGGATCAGGGGGTATGGAGAGAAGGCAGGTACAGGATACTGAGTTGGATGATCAGCCATGATCATATTGAATGGCGGTGCAGGCTCGAAGGGCCGAATGGCCTACTCCTGCACCTATTTTCTATGTATCTATGTATCTATAAAGAACATGCAAATGGTGATACCACCCGAGGTCAGGATTGAACCCCAGGCCCTGTAATCTCTGCACCGCTGGAATGTAGAGACCATGGCAGACAATGTCTCATGAGTTATAGTCTTATCTGGTTGCCTCACTGTCTTCCAAAGATTGGATGACGTGGTTGGTAGATTTTTCAGCCCACCACGAATGAATGTTCATAAGGTCATAAGTGATAGGAGCAGAATTAGGCCATTCGGTCCATCTAGTCCACTCTGCCATTCAATCATGGCTGATCTATCTCTCCCTCCAACCCCCATTCTCCTGCCTTCTCCCCATAGCCCCTGACGCCCGTACTAATCAAGAATCTGTCAATTTCTGCCTTAATAGTATTCACTGACTTGGCCTCCACAACCTTCTGTGGCAAAGAATTCCACAGATTCACCACCCTCTGACTAAAGACATTCCTCCTCATCTCCTTCCTAAAGGAGTGTCCTATAATTCTGAGGCTCTGACCTCTGGTCCCAGACTCTTCCACTAGTGGAAATATCCTCTCCACATCCACTCTATTCACTATTCGGTATCTATCTATCTATCTATCTCTACCTTAAAAATATCCATTGACGGCCTCCACAGCCTTCTGTGGCAATGAATTCCACAGATTCACCACCCTCTGACTAAAGAATGGCTTCACTATGAAGCCCCTCTGCAACAGGTATAAAGATGAATCCTTATGAGCTGAGACTGGGGTAAATACAGGCTGGTATGTTTGCTTCAGCAGATCAGTCAGGGTGAAGGCTTTGGCTTTGTGTAAAGTGCACAAGTTGCGGTTTCTGGCAGGAAATGGCTCCGAGGCGTGCATGAGGCTGCATCGCTCTGCAGCGCTACATCACAGCGCAATAACCTCTGAACCGCCACAGGAAGATTGCAAAGGCCAAATAAGTCGATGTCGGCTCTAGCCTAATATGGCCCTTCCTCTATGGCAGGCTCCATTTTCCCAGAAGATCTTTCAAGCCAAGTCACTTTTATTTCTATAGCACATCTAAAAAACAACTCTCGTTGACCAAAGTGCTTTACATTGGTGGAGGTACTAACGTTATACAACAGTGGTTCATAGATTAAGTACATACATAAATACATACATATAGCCCTCCCTCAGAGGACGTCAAGAAAGGCTTGAGAGTAAAGATGAGTTTTAAGTCTTGACTTAAAAGAGTTGATGGAGGGGGCAGTTCTGATGGGAAGAGGGATGCTTCACAAGTCAACACAACTTCACTTGTGAAGACCGGATTATTCTAAAGCAGGGTAGACATCTCGCTGCCTCATTGTACGCTGCTGAAATGTTCATTAGCTCACATTCTAGGAGCAGAACAAGGCCATTCAGCCCATCAGGTCTACTCCGCCATTCAATCATGGCTGGTCTAAAATATAATATGTGTATAAAATCATGAGAGGAATAGATCGGGTAGATGCACAAGGACTCTTGCCCAACGTAGGTGAATCGAGGACCAGAGGACATAGGTTCATGGTGAAGGGCAAAATATTTGATAGGAATCTGAGGGGTAACTTTTTCACACAAAGGGTGGTGGGTGTATGGAACGAGCTGCCAGAGGAGGTAGTTGAGGCTGGGACTATCCCAACGTTTAAGAAACAGTTAGACAGGTACATGGATAGGACAGGTTTGGAGGGATATGGACCAAGCGCAGGCAGGTGGGACCAGTGTAGCTGGGACATGTTGGCTGGTATGGGCAAGTTGGGCCGAAGGGCCTGTTTCCACACTGTATCACTCTGTGACTATCACTCTATGACCTCAGAAGAAGGTGGCATTGAGGTAGAGTTGGCGCCTTACAGCGCATACAGCCGCCAGAGACACGGGTTTCGATCCCGACTACGGGCGCTGTCTGTACGGAGTTTGTACGTTCCCCCCGTGACCCGCGTGGGTTTTCTCCGAGATTCTCCGGTTTCCACCCACACTCCAAAGGCGTACAGTTTGTGGGCTAATTGGCTTGGTGTAAGTGTAAATTGTCCTGGTGTGTGTAGGATAGTGTTAGCGTGCGGGATTGCTGGCCGGTACGGACGCAGCGGCTCGGTATTTCCCGCCTATGTATCTCCAAAACGAAATAAACTTGACTAGTCGCTGATTCATCCTTTTTATTTGTGCTGAATCAGGACGAACCCAGCTGGAGAAGATCAAGCAGATATCTATTTCTGTTTGGGGCAGGAATGCTTTGACAGATGAAATTTGTGGTTAACCTTCCCCCCTTCTGACCGCTTGATTTCAGTTAGCAGCCTGTAGTTTTGCTTGCAGCTGCCTTTATCCCACTCATCACCACCAGTCACCAGTTCCCTCCACGACATTTTGCTGCTCCGTCACCCCGGGCCATTTCTCATAACTAGTTTCTTATTTTTAAAGCAGAGGTTTCCCAATACAGCTGCAGTGCCCTCCATAATGTTTGGGACATAGACCCATCCATCATTTATATATTTGCCTCTGTACTCCACAATTTGAGATATGTAATAGAAAAAACACATGTAGTTAAAGTGCACATTGTCAGGTTTTTAATAAAGGTCATTTTTATACATTTTGGTTTCATCGTGTAGAAATTACAGCAGTGTTTATACATTGGTAGACAAACATGCTGGAGAAACTCAGGGGGTGAGGCAGCATCTATGGAACGAAGGAAATAGGCAACGTTTCGGGCCGAAACCCTTCTTCAGTCTGTGACAATCTCTCTGAAACATAGAAAATAGGTGCAGAGATAGGCCATTCAGCCCCTCTTCAGTCTGAAGAAGGGTTTCGGCCCGAAACGTTGCCTATTTCCTTCGCTCCATAGATGCTGCTGCACCTGCTGAGTTTCTCCAGCATTTTTGTGTACCTTCGATTTTCCAGCATCTGCAGTTCCTTCTTTAACACAATAAATGATAGGTGTTTGTCCCCAAACATTATGGAAGGCACTGTACCTAACCATCCGCAAATATCTTGAACTCCTTGAGGCATTTAGTTGAGTTGAGTTGAGTTGAGTTTAGTTTAGTTTAGAGAAGCATGGTCCTTTATACATGGTTCAAAGCCACATTGCTTGATATGGGTGCAGTGTTCTCCTGAGGTTTAAGTGGTTGTGCGTCACTTCATACCACCTCCCGCTCAGGGGCATTAGCGATTATTGTCTGAATCGGAAATCTGCGGCTCTACGGCCCACTTCGAAGCGTGTGAGCCCAAGACAGAGTATGGTGCCTCAATGCATGACTAAGGCGGGGCTGTGGGAGCATTAGCATGGAACAGTACAGCAGAAGGCAGGCCCTTCGGCCCACAATGCTTGTGCTGACCGTCACTAATAATGCCAGGAACCATCACTTGTCTACAGTCATTGTCATAATCATACTTTATTAGCCAAGTATGTTTTGCAACATACGAGGAATTTGATACAACAGAATAGAAGTGTGAAAACGCACACCTCCAGATTCGGGGGACAGTTTCTTCCCAGCTGTTATCGGGCAACTGAATCATCCTCCCACAACAGAGAGCAGTGCTGAACTACTATCTACATCATCGGTGACTATCCTTGATCAGACTTTATTGGATTTACTTGCACTAAACGTCATTCCTTCATCATGTATTTATACACTGTAAATGGCTCGATTGTAATCATGTGTTGTCTTTCCGCTGTCTGGATAGCACGCAACAAAAGCTTTTCACTGTACCTCGGTACACGTGACAATAAACTAAACCGAACTGGACCTGCAGACAAAATGTGTAGGAAGGAACTGCAGATACTGATTAATACACAAAAGGACACAAAGTGCTGGAGTAACCCAGGAGGTCAGGCAGCATCTCTGGAGCACATGGATAGGTGACATTATGGGTCAGGACTCTTCTTCCGAGGTCCTAGAGTCCTAGAGTGATACAGAGCGGAAACAGGCCATTCGGCCCAACTTGCCCACACCGGCCCACAGGTGATGAGAGCGTGAGGAGGGGACCTGGCGTGGGGGGGGGTCGCCATGGGGGGGGGGGATAACAATGGACAATGGAGAGGAAGAGGGATGAGGGGGTTGAGGGGTGGGGGGAGAACAATGAACAATGGAGAGGAAGAGGGATGAGGGGCGGTGAGGGGTGGGGGGAACATTGGACAATGATCAATGGAGAGGAAGAGGGATGAGGGGCGGTGAGGGGTGGGGGGAGAACAATGAACAATGGAGAGGAAGAGGGATGAGGGGCGGTGAGGGGTGGGGGGAACATTGGACAATGGGGGCCCGTCGTGGGGGAACATAGGAGGAGCCGACATACTTTGTAACTTTGTCAGCGCTCTAGGTGGCCGCTATTTGTGTACCTTGGGCGTGCAAGCAAAGAATTTCACTGTGCCTCGTCAATTCAAGGAGTAATGTTGCAATCGGCTTGCTGGTGCTGGCAGCGTGCTGTGCAAGGCTGGGTGTGATTTAGGAATATGTCAATAACAAAGCTGGCACATACCTGCCTAGCTAACTTGTGGCAGGATATCAGCCTTGTGCAGAACCACCGAGACCTACACGTGGTGTTTGATCTTTGAAATGAGCGACTCTGCAGGTCCCACTAGTAAAGTTGACATAATCTCACAGTACATTTTACTTCATACTTATAATAATCCAAATCTGTACACTTTATCTCATTGTCTATCCTCGTTGTCACCTAACACGCAGCTAACACCGAAACGTCGCCTATTCCTTCTCTCCATAGATGCTGCCTCGCCCGCTGAGTTCCTCCAGCATTTTTTGTCTACCTGCTAACAATGGCCTGTTTCCTTTATCATCATTGCATATTTTTCATCCCCTTGTTCCACATCACCATCTGACCAACTTGCCCATGCCGACCAACATGCCCCATCTACACTGGCCCCACCTGCCTGCATTTGGTCCATATCCTTCTAAGCCGATCCATAGAGCTCCCGTGGCTTTTGAAGAAACAGCAACAAAGAGAAGCAGGAAAAAGCACTGATTGGCTCAAGCCCGAGTGGGAGGAGAGTTAGAAGTGAGTCAGAGGGGGAAAACCGTTGAAAAGGAGAGGCAAAGCACAGGCAGACTTAACTCAGAGCTCACGTGGATTTTGAAGAAACAGCAACAAAGAGAAGAAACACTTTTTCTCACAGAGAGTTGTGAGTTCTCTGCCTCAGAGGGCGGTGGAGGCAGGTTCTCTGGATGCTTTCAAGAGAGAGTTAGATAGTGCTCTTAAAATAGCGGAGTCGGGGGATATGGGGAGAAGGCAGGAACGGGGTACTGATTGGGGATGATCAGCCACGATCACATTGAATGGCGGTGCTGGCTCGAAGGGCCAAATGGCCTACTCCTGCACCTATTGTCTATTGTCTATCCATGCACCTTTCCAAATGCTTCTTAAAAGTCGCAATAGTATCTGCCTGGACTATCTCCTCCGGCAGCTGCTTCCATACACCCACCAGTAAACCATGACGTATAGTAGCTTACAAATTAATTATCTCATTGCTGACTCATGTGGCCTTTTAATTTGGAATTAATATTACCGTGAGCATCTGGGGATCTCTGGGTGGATGCAGGAACAGAAGAGTAAGCTGCCTTACTTCCTCCTTTCTAGCTTCCTCATTCCTGTCTTGCACGTTGAGCCTGGTGTCATGCGAGATGTTAATGCACCACACTTATATTTACCATTGCACAAACCAACCACAGAGATTCCTCTCCCTGTGGCCGTTCACCATCTGTAAAGCACCTTAGGACATTCAGGTGTTGGGCAAGGCATTTTAAGGATGGAAACTTAGAAGTTATCTACAATCACCTCCAGAAAGAAGATAGACACAAAAAATGCTGAACTCAGCGGGATAGGCAGAATCTCTGGAGAGAAGTTTAAGAAAGAACTGCAGATGCTGGAAAAATCAAAGGTCGACACAAATGCTGGAGAAAGTCAGCGGGTGAGGCAGCATTTATGGAGCGAAGGAATAGGTGACGTTTCAGGTCGAGACCCTTCTTCAGACTGATGTGGGGGTGAGGGGGGGGGGCGGGAAGACGAAAGGAAGAGGAGGAGATAGTGGGCTGTGGGAGAGCTGGGAAGGGGAGGGGAAAGAAGGAAAAAGCAGGGACTACCTGAAATTGGAGGTCAATGTTCATGAATGGGTGACGTTCCGGGTCGAGACCCTTCTTCAGACTGTAATCACCTCCATCCTGATTAGGCCATGATTAAAACTCTCGCCCTGGCTTTACACCCCTCCGTGATCACCCTTGCCTCAACCTCTGTAATAGTTTACGCAGAGGGGCTGTGCAAACATCCGTGAATGGTTTTCTCAGTCACGGAGTCGTAGAGTGATACAGTGCGGAAACAGGCCCTTCGGCCCAACTTGCCCACACCGGTACAGTCCTGCCCTGATGATGCTCAGAGTACGCAGGAGTATCTGGAGTCTGCTGCCCAGTTCACATGACTGGGACGTAACTAGAATTAGAAGGATAATTGGCTTGGTAAATGTAAAAATTGTCCCTAGTGGGTGTAGGATAGTGTTCAATTGCGATTTGCACATGACCCTCTAACTACCAGTATAGTCCCTGGTGGATTTTTCAGGAGTAATGATCACAAGGTACAAGATCTGGGTATGTTGGTTGGGAGAGGTCTTATATATTGATTTGCTTATACTGACAATAGTATCTCCTCAGTGCTTTGAAGTAAGCTGTTACAAGTATTCCACATCCCCAAAACATAGAACAGCCTAGGAAGAGTCCCTTCAGCCCTTCATGTCCATGCCAAATACGATGCCAAGTTAAACTACTTCCCTTTGCCTGCATGTGATCCATATCCCTCCACATGTGTCGACCTAAAGGCACCTTAAATATCACTATGCTTAAGAAGGAACTACAGATGCTAGAAAAATTGAGGGTAGATAAAAATGCTGGAGTCTGAAGAAGTGTCTCGATCCGAAACGTCACCTATTCCTTCGCGCGATATAGATGCTGCCTCACCCACTGAGTTTCTCCAGCATTTTTATCTACCTTAAATATCACTATCGTAGCTTCCTCCACAACCATCCCTGGCCACACGTTCCAGGCACCCACACCTCTCTGTATTAATAACCTCAAGGGAGTCAAGAGTGTTTTATCGTCATATGTCCCAGATAGAACAATGACATTCTTACTTGGAGCAGCACAACAGAATGCGGGAAGTTGCTGCCCACATCTCCTTGACACTTTGTCCCTCTCATCTTCAAAGTTATGCCCTCGAGTCTTTGACATTTCTACTCTTTTTTTTTTCTTTTTTTTTTCCGTAAATGTTTTTTTTATTAGATTTTTAAACAAATGTACAATTTACAAGGAAGGGTAGAAAGCTCACACAATTTAAAAAACATTTACACAAAACTATCAAATTAAAATATTAACATTTTTATCTATAATATATTCAACCTCCTGCGGTGACCAGCGTTCACAGAAGGCCTCCACAGTCCCCGTGGACACCGCGTGTTCCCTCTCTAGGGACACGCGGGCACGGACGTAACCCCGGAAAAGGGGCAGGCAGCCGACCGCTGTGCGGCCATCGACTGCCCGCTGCCTGGACTCGCGAATGGCCATCTTGGCCAGGCCCAGGAGCAGTCCGACAGGGAGACCCCCTCCTCCCTCCCGACCCTCCCCCCTCTGTACCGGGTGCCCATAGATTAATAGCGTTGGACTAAAATGTAGCCAAAACTTGAGGAGCAGCCCTTTCAGATACTCGAACAGGGGCTGCAACCTCTCGCACTCTATATACACGTGGAACATGGTCTCTTCCTCACCGCAGAAATGACACGCAGGGGAAGAGTCCGTGAACCGGCTCAAGTACCTATTACAGGCCACGGCTTTGTGCAAAACTCTCCACCCCAGGTCCATTTCTACTCTGGGAGAAAGGTTCTGGCTGTCTATTTTAATATATAATTATGCCTTTCATAATTTTATATACCTATCATGCCTTCCCACAACCTCTGACGTTTCATAGCAAACAACTGAAGTTTGTTCAATCTGTTCTTGTAGCTACTGTGGTACCCGCATCTTCAGGCAGCATTCTGGTAAACCACCTCTGCACCCTTTCCAAAGCCTCCGCATCCTTCCTGTAACGGGGCGAGCAGAACTGCACCCAATACTCCAAATACAGCCGAACAAAATCCTACATTGGTGCAGCATGCGTTCCTGAACATTATACTCGATGCCCCTGATTAATGAATGCCAAGCAGACCAAATGCTTTCTTTACCACTCATTATCTATTTGCGTTGCCATTTTTAGAGAGCCATAAAGTCATAGAGTGATACACCGTGGAAACTGGCCCTTCAGACCAACTTGCCCGTGCCAACCATCATCCCCCAACTACAGTGGTCCCACCTGCCTGAATTTGGCCCATATCCCTCTAAAACTATCCTATCCATGTACCTGTCCAAATGTTTCTTAACCTTTGCGATAGTACCTACCTCAACTACCTCCTCCGGCAGCTCGTTTCACACACCTACTATCCTTAGCGTAAAAAAAGTTGTTCGTCAGGTTCCAAGTCAAGTCAAGTGAGTTTATTGTCAAAGAAGGAACTGCAGATGCTGGAAAATCGAAGGTACACAAAAATGCTGGAGAAACTCAGCGGGTGCAGCAGCATCTATGGAGCGAAGGAAATAGGCAACGTTTCGGGTCGAATCCCAAAGGAAATAGGTAACGTTTTGGGTCGAAACCCAAAGGGTTTCGGCCCGAAACGTTGCCTATTTCCTTCGCTCCATAGATGCTGCTGCACCCGCTGAGTTTCTCCAGCATTTTTGTGTACCTCTGAGTTTATTGTCATGTGTCCCTGATAGGACAATGAAATTCTTGCTTTGCTTCAGCACAACAGAACATAGTAGGCATTGACTACAGAACAGATCAGTGTGTCCATATACCATTATATAAATATATACACACATGAATAAATAAACTGATAAAGTGCAAATAACAGATAATGGGCTATTAATGTTCATAGCTTTGTCCGAGCCAAGTTTAATAGCCTGAGTAGCTAAATTAAATCTTTCCCCACCTCACTTTAAGACCTAGGTCCTACTTTGATTCTCCTACTCTGGGTAAAAGACTCTTGTGCATTTAACCTATCTATTCATCTTGTGATCTTACACACCTCTATAAGATCACCCCTCGTCCTCCTGCGCTTTGAGGAATAAAGACCTAGCCGTCGGAATTTCTCCCTATAGCTCAGGCCTTCAATTCCTGGCAACATTCTTGTAAATGGACTTGGACCTCAAAACCCCTTCACCTCTGTACATCAGTTGTTAAGGGTCTTCCCTTTAACTGTATACCTTCCCCTTACCTTTGAATTTGCAGAGCACTTTACACTTGCTTGTTGGAGGAGTTACAGGAGGGAAAGGAGTTGTTACTTCCTCATAGACCATGAGTTTGGTGTTTGTTTTGAGGTTTCCAAAACTTTTTCTTTTTAATAGTTGTCACATTGAAGATGGAACCAGTTCAAGCAAGACCCTGCCGAGAATGTGAATTAGTTTCGTTTAATTTAGAAATACACTGCGGAAACCGGCCCTTCGGCCCACTGTCTCCGCGCCGACCAGACCTCCCTAGTGGAATAAAACTGGGTGAAATAAAGGTCTTACCTTCCACTACCTGCAACCTCCGGCAACCACCTTCAACTAGCATTGCAACCGGCTTCGACCCAAAAATTACCGATTTTTAAAACGGCAACCTATTTTTAGTCGAGGCCGGTTTTGAATTTTTTAAAATAATCGCCGGAACATAGAAGAAGCCTCGACTACGCGGAAACCACTTTCGACCATTAGGGAGAGTGACAAAAACCTCCGGGGACCTCACGGAATCCTTGGGTGGGGCGCAAGGTCTCCAGAGGTTTCCGTTCAGGTTTCCTAAGTGGGACAGGGGCATAAAGGGCCTGTCCCACTTAGGAGACCTAAACAACAACCTCTGGTGACCTTGCCCGCCACCCAAAAAAAAATCCAGGTCGAGGTGACCTGCAACCTCCTACCACCGGCTTCGACATCCCTTGACTAGCGACTCGCGTGGCAACCGGCTTCGACTAGACCTGCGACTAAAAAATTATCGATTTTTAAAACGGCAACATATTTTTAGTCGAGGCCGGTTTTAAACATGATGAAAAAATAGCAGCAACCTACATGAAGCCTCGACCACGCGGAAACCACTTTTGACCATTAGGGAGAGTGACCAAAACCTCCGGTGACCTCGTGGAAACTTGGGTGGCGGGCAAGGTCACCAGAGGTTGCTGTTTAGGTCTCCTAAGTGGGACAGGCCCTATAGTAGGGACAATTTACAATTTTACCAAAGCCAATTAACCTACAAACCTGTACGTCTTTGGAGTGTTGGGGGGAACCGGAGATCCCGGAGAATACCTATGCAGGGGAGAAGGTACAAACTCTGTACAGACAGCACCCGTAGTCAGGATGGAACATGAGCCTCTGGCGCTGTAAGGCAGCAACTCCACCGCTGCACACAGTCTGGTTCAGGGAAATGTAATCACCTCCATATCGTGGAAAGAGGAACAGAGTTAGCGTTTCGTGTTAAAATCTCTTTATCAGAACTGGAAAGTGGGGAAGTTCACGGAGGGGGTGGGGAAGGGTGGACAGGACAAAGGGAATATCTCCGACATTGTGAGACCAGGGTTAGAAACATTGAAACATAGAAACATAGAAAATAGGTGCAGGGGTAGGCCATTCGGCCCTTCGAGCCTGCACCGCCATTCAATATGATCATGGCTGATCATCCAACTCAGTATCCCGTACCTGCCTTCTCTCCATACCCCCTGATCCCTTTAGCCACAAGGGCCACATCTAACTCCCTCTTAAATATAGCCAATGAACTGGCCTCAACTACCTTCTGTGGCAGAGAATTCCACAAATTCACCACTCTCTGTGTGAAAAATGATTTTCTCATCTCGGTCCTAAAAGACTTCCCCCTTATCCTTAAACTGTGACCCCTTGTTCTGGACTTCCACAACATCGGGAACAATCTTCCTGCATCTAGCCTGTCCAACCCCTTAAGAATTTTGTCCGTTTCTATAAGATCCCCCCTCAATCTTCTAAATTCTAGCGAGTACAAGCCGAGTCTATCCAGTCTTTCTTCATATGAAAGTCCTGACATCCCAGGAACATAGAAAATTACATTGCCACGGTAATTAGTGGTAGTGAGGAGGTGTTGAGGTACTCCTGTTCATGGCTATGCGGCTCAATAGAGTGAGGTTGAAGTTGCCCTTCACACCTCATACATTTAGGTTTTAGTCACCTTAAGGTCCGCGCTGGGGTCAAAAGAGAATTCAAGCCATTGCCATATCAGGTTTTTTTTCCACACACTTGATCAACATTCCTCCCATAATTCTTGATTAGTACGGGGGTCAAAGGTTATGGGGAGAAGGCAGGAGAATGAGGTTGAGAGGGAAAGATAGATCAGCCACGATTGAATGGCGGAGTAGACTCGATGGGCCGAATCAGGGGCGGAAAACCCGGGGGGGCCAGAGGGGACATGACCCCTCCATGTTTTGAGAGGTGGGGGACATCCCCCCCAAGTTTTTATAATCCGGATTTTAAAACCCGGTGAAATCTCCGCTTTGCGCGAGGCAGTGGGGGTGGGACTGCTGATCGAGGGCGCTGATTGGACGAGAGAGATGTCGGTCAGCAGGCAATGGGGGTGGGACATGATAATTCAGCGCGATGATTGGAGGAGGGAATAGTGGGGGGGGTGGGTGGGACTGAGGATAGAGCGCGGTGATTGGAGGAGGGAGACGTGGCATAGACCTGCGCTTCATCCGCAGGCAGGATCGATCCCGGCCGGGTCTCCGACGCTGTCCCAGAGTGCCCGCCCTGGTGGCCAGAGAGGTCGGCAGCAGAGATCCTCCGCTACAGGATCTTTGGTCGGGAATCAGACTGGCGCGGTGCCCCCCAGGCCCACAGCCAGCGCAGAGAAGCAGCGTTAAACCAGGTCAACTCTGCCTGTCCCGCCAGGTGAGCCTATAGCCTTCCTGGGCTTGTGGGAAATATGGCCAGCGTGGAGAAGCAGCGCTGGTATCCCGTCTGTCCAGACAGGGCTGTAGTTAACCCGGTGAGACAGGCAGAGTTGAGCTGCATTTAGCGCTGGATTGAGCCTCCGAAGCAAAGATACTACCTCGCGCGTGAGTGTGTGTGTGAGTGTGCGCATGCGCGCGCGGCCGCCAAAAAATTGCGGCCGCCAAAAACTCGCTATCAAAACATGTCCCCCGTCCCCTCCATGTTTTGATAGCGAGTTCCGCTCTTGGGCCGAATGGCCTAATTCTGCTCCTATGACATGAATTTAACCAAGCCACTGAACGTCAATCCCAACTTCCTTTCCTTTGAAAGTGAACTAATTTATTATTGTCTTTTATTATGCGTGTATGGAACGAGCTGCCGGAGGAGGTAGTTGAGGCTGGGACTATCGCAATGTTTAAGAAACAGTTATACAGGTACATAGATAGGACAGGTTTGGAGGGATATGGACCAAACGCAGGCTGGTGGGACTGGTGTAGCTGGGACATGTTGGCCGATGCGGGCAAGTTGGACCAAAGGGCCTGTTTCCATACTGTATGACTCTATGACTCTACAGTCAACTCCTCAAAACCCTCAAGTCCTTTATCTTTCAAATAATAATCTACTTCTTCTTTACCTACCGTATATCCAACAATCTAACCTCCGTAACGCTCTACGGTGGAGAATTCCAAGGGCCAAACGGCCTGTTTCCGTGCTGTATGACACTATTAAGACGTTAAAAGTGCCCATCAATGTTTGCCTCCTGTTACACTGTGACTGGATGTAGTAACATAACCAAGACTTGACATTATTGTTCACAAGCACTGGTGAAGGAACCCTTGCTAAGACCATCCGACTTACACACAGTTAACACTATGGTGACTCATTGCTGTAGAGTGCCTTTGGATGAACGGATATCATGGCAGGTGCAAGATGAATGGAAGGACTTTCGTTATCAGCTGGTTGCAACTTTTCACTCTGCCCACTATTACTCGACGCGCTATTGATACCCATAAGTGTCGGAAGATAAAACCACATCCAAAGTCGCAGCAAGTCGGCAGGGCAAGTTGGGCGGCATGGTGGTGAGGCGGTAGAGTTGTTGCCTTAGAGCACTTACGGCGCCCGATGCCCTGGTTCGATCCCGGCTACAGGGTGCTCGTCTGTATGGAGTTTGTATGTTCTTCCCGTGACCACATGGGTTTTCTCCGAGAACTTCGGTTTTCTTTCACACTCCAAAGACGTGCAGGTTTTTGATAAACCAAATTTCGTTTGAACTTCATTTGAGGTTCAAATGACAATAAACGGTATTGTATTGTATTGTATTGTAGGGCTTGGTATATACGTAACGATTGTCCCTAGTGTAGGACAGTGTTAATGTGCGGGGATCGCTGGTCAGAGTGGACTCGGTGGGCAGAAGGACCTGTTTCTCTAAATTAAACTAGCTTAACCTAAGACCTGTTCACCGACGATCTATCTCCCTCATAGTCCCTGAACGACACTATTTCCCCAACTAGTGGAATTTTGATTCAGATCCTTGCATCCATTTCCATCCATGTCTCTGCCCCCCACCCCTGTCCTAACAATCTCCTCCAGCCCTGTCGCACAGGGCCATACCCCGTAGACCAACCTTTACCCGAGCACACCAGGGTATCTGCATTATGCAATCGTCAAGGATGCTTCACTGTCGAATGTACCAACAACGGAACGATGAAATCCTTACTTCCAGCAGCATAATGGGCATGTAAACACAGTACACATACATTATTTATGTATTAAATAAAAATTCGATAATTAATAACCCAATACTTGGGCAACCCCCAGGTTGAGGTCCTTAATAATAATAATAATAATACATTTTATTTATATAACGCTTTTCAAGGACTCAAAGTCGCTTAAGGGCCTGTCCCAATTTCACGACCTAATTCACGACCTCTGCCGAGTTTGCCCTTGACTCATACTCGCGGCATGGTCGTCGCGAGGTCATAGGTAGGTCGTAGGTAGGTAGTGATGCTAATCGTAGGTACTCGTGGCATCAAGCCGTGCCGACTTGCTGCGACCTTGGATGTGGTTTTATCCTCCAACACTTACGGGTAGCAATAGAGCGTAGAGTAATAGTGGGCAGAGTGACAAGTTCATAGTTGGGTTAACGGTGTGTAATGTTCAACACCTTGATGGTTGTTGGGAAGAAGGCGGGTCGGCGCAGCGGTAGAGTTGCTGCCTTACAGCGCCAGAGACCCGGCTTCGATTCTGACTACGGGTGCTGTCTGTACGGAGTTTGTACGTGCCGCGCGTGGTTTTTCTTCAGGTGCTCCGGTTTCCTCCCACACTCCAAAGAAATACAGGTTTGTAGGTTAATTGGCTTCAGTAAAATTGTAAATTGTCCCTAGTGGGTAGAATAGTGCTAGCGTACGGGGTGATCGCTGGTCAGCGCGCTTAGCGGGCCGAAGTGTCTGTATCCGCACTGTATCTCGCTAACGTCTAAAGCTATTCTTGAACCTGGTGATCATAGTTTGCAGACTCCTGTACCTTCTTCCCGATGGTATTAGTGAAATGAAGGCAGAGTAGTGTGAGTCTTCGATGATACTGGCTGCCATTTTGAGGCAGCGCCTCCTATAGATCCCCTTGATGGAGGGGAGGTCAGTACCCGTGAAGGGCTGGGCAGAGAGTGACTCACCTCCCTTGTCTCTGAGCTTTTGTTCAGTTCAATTCGGTTTAGTTTATCGTCACGTGTACCGAGGTACAGTGAAAAGCTTTTTGTTGCGTGCTAACCAGTCAGCAGAAAGACAACGCATGATTTCAATCAATCCATTCACAGTGTACAGATAAGATCATAGTTGCTGTAGGAATACAGATTTAATAGTGTGAAGTGATTGTAATAATAGTTTTCAGCGGCTAGTGCACAAAAAGTCGCCTGTGTTGGGCACCATCTTGGAAGCTTTGAGTTGCCGAACCAGCCCGTGATGCAATATATATTCTCTACCATACATCGGTAGAAATTCAAGAGAGTCATGGGCTTGTCCTTATAAATCAAAGATGCCCGTTGATGGAACTCATGTGTAGGAAAGAACTGCAGCTGCTGGTTTAAATCGAAGGTAGACACAAAATGCTGGAGTAACTCAGCGGGTCAGGCAGCATCTCTGGAGAGAAGGAATGGGTGACGTTTCGGGTCCCGAAACGTCACCCATTCCTTCTCTCCAGAGATGCTGCCTGACCCGCTGAGTTACTCCAGCATTTTGTGCCTACCTGTTGATGGAACTCGATGCCCTCCCCGAGGTTGACTGGACAAATTGTGTTATCATCTTTCATACATCCTCCTCATGTGCCCCTTCCCTTGGGTGTTCGGTTGTAATACCTCTCATAGCCCTACGTAACTCAGTCACCTCATCATTCTGCGGTCGTTTAACCGAGTCCCTCGTTGACATCTTGACCACATCCTTCGTATAAGTCAAAGCCATTCATTAATTCTGAAGAAGGGTTTCGGCCCGAAACGTTGCCTATTTCCTTCGCTCCATAGATGCTGCCTCACCCACTGAGTTTCTCGAGCACTTTTGTCTACCATTAATTCTTCTTGTTTTTTTTCAGGTCATTGAAACATTATCCTTTTTATCCTACACCACTGTAGCACAAAGTAAAGGAATCTGGTAAGTAGAACCTTATTGAATCCCGTACACTGTGTATTTACTTGAGTGCACTAAAAGTCCACTAGTTTGGTTCCAAGGATGTTGGTTTTGTTGTCTACGATACACTACCAGGGGCAACAGTTTAAGAATAAGGAGTAAGCCATTTAGAACGGAGACGAGGAAACATTTTTTTCTCACAGAGAGTGGTGAGTCTGTGGAATTCTCTGCCTCAGAGGGCGGTGGAGGCAGGTTCTCTGGATGCTTTCAAGAGAGAGCTAGATAGGGCTCTTAAAAATAGCGGAGTCAGGGGATATGGGGAGAAGGCAGGAACGGGGTACTGATTGGGGATGATCAGCCATGATCACATTGAAGCTCGAAGGGCCGAATGGCCTACTCCTGCACCTATTGTCTATTGTCTATTGATACAATAGAACTTTATTTATTCCAGGAGAGAAATTGGGGTGCCAGGCGGAAGAGGGCTCTGCCTGAGTCGGCTGCCTGCCCCTTTTCCGGGGTTACGTCCGTGCCCGGGTGGTGTTAGAGAGGGATACGCGCTGTCCACGGGCGTCCTGGGGGATTTCCGGGACCGCTGGGCACCGCTGGGGAGTGGAATGCATCCTTAATAAGGATGGTGATATAGTTGTATAACAGTTTATTTAGTATTGAAGAATATTTGTTTCACTTGCATTTTGACAGTGGGTCTTGTTTCAATTTATTTTGTACTCTACATATTACTGTAAATAATTAAATTATTTTTGGTTTAAAAAAAGAGAGAAATTGGTCATAAAACTCAGCAAGACACATGAAACATGAAATTAAATTGACGAGTGGAAAGTCCAGGATTGGGGATGTGCAAAGATTGGGGGGGAGTCAGTCTACCCCATGACAGAAGTGTGAGGCGTTGTACAGTTTGATAGCCACAGGGAAAATGGATCTCCTGTGGCGTTCTGTGCTGCATCTTGGTGGAAGAGAGATGGATTAGCCTTATAGAGTTAAAAAAATTGAAAATAAATTTCCATCTTGGGTCTCGACCCGAAACGTTGCCTTTTTCCTTCGCTCCATAGATGCTGCCTCACCCGCTGAGTTTCTCCAGCATTTTTGTACACCTCCATTAAAACGTAAATATTTTAGGGAGAGACTTAGTTTAGAGATACATTGGGGAAACAGGCCCTTTGGGTTGCCCTACTGGGTTGAGTCAACCGAGTAACTTGGGACAATGGTACTGCTCTTGAGTCAAACCAGAGGAACCTCTTACTGACACCTGGAAGGAACCTTGACTTGGTGTCTGGAGAAGGTCAACTCTGATGGAGACCATTAGCCTCATTTACTTCAGTTCAGTAGAGGCAGCACAGCGGCAGAGTTGCTGACTCACAGCGCCAGAGACCCGGGTTCCATCCTGACCATGGGTGCTGTCTGTATGGAATTTGCACGTTCTCCCTGCGCCACCGTGGGTTTTCTCAAGGAGCTCCTGTTTCCTCCCACCCTCCATAGACGTACAGGTTTGTAGATTAATTGGCTTTTGCAAATTGTCCCTAGTGTGTGCAGGGTAGGAGGTGATTGCTGGTTGGCGCGGACTACGTGGGCCGAAGGGCCTGTTTCCTCGTGCTATCTCTAAATTAAAGTCTAAAAGTGTAGGTGTGGTTTACATTGTAACACTCACATCGAGGTTAACAAACTCCATCTTTTTCCAGTGCCTTCCCGACTGAAGACAGCTTGGCCGATGAAGATATCTACAGTGGGCTCTCCGATGTTATTGAGTAAGTCACAACTTATTGCCCCAACCTTCTGCCTTCCCCACTGTCGATGCACTCACCACCACTCTGTGAATAAAACCTTCCCCACACATCTCCGTTAAACTTTGTCCCTCTTGCTTTAAAGCTATGCCCTCTAGTATTTGATCTTTCCACCTCTGACAATCCACCATATCTTTGCCTCTCATAATTTTATATACTTCCATCAGGTCTCCCCTCAACCTCTTGCATTCCAGAGAAAACAATTCAAATCTGTTCAAACATATTAACTCCACTTCCCATTCCCACACTGACCTTTCTGTCCTGGGCCTCCTCCACTGTCAGAGTGAGGCCCAGCGCAAATTGGAGGAACAGCACCTCATATTTCGCTTTGGCAGATCGCACCCCAGCAGTATGACTTTTGATTTCTCTAATGTCAAGTAACCCTTGCATTCCCTCTCTCTCCATCCCATCCCCACCCGAGTCATCCTGCTAGTTTCACTGTTCGCATCCCTTCATTGTCACCTCTTCCCCAGCCAACAATAGACCATTTAACACAATTTAACATTTTGTACGCGGTCACGGGGAAACCGCCGTATAAACTCCGTACAGACAGCACCCGTAGTCAGGATGGAACCTGGGTCTCTGGCGCTGTAAGGCAGCAACTCTACCGCTGCGCCACCGTGCGACCCATAGGACAAGGATAGGACACCTTTGGATTGGACAACCCTCTCATCCCAAAAAGTAGCTTGGGTGTTATGTGTATATGGCAGAATCAGAGATGGTAATTTGCTGAATTATGGCTAAGTTGCCACTGCAGTTTGGGGGATAGTCAGCTGCCTTGCAGTGCCAGAGGCCCAGAGTTGATCCTGACTACGGGTGCTGTCTGTACGGAGTTTGCCCACGCTGCCTGTGAGCACGTAAAAATTGTAAATTGTCCCTAGCGTGCAGTATAGTGTTTGTGTACAGGGATCGCTGGTCGGCGTGGACTTGGTAGGCCGAAAGGCCTATTTCCACACTGTATCTTTAAACTAAACTAAACTAAACTAAACTAAACTAAACTAAACTATTAACAGGGGCCCAAAAGTGTGGGTCTATATTCCCTAGAGTTTAGAAGAATGAGGGGGGTTATCTTGCTCAAACCTGTAAGATAATAAGATTAGTATGGGGGTTTAGTTATGGGGTGAAGGCAGGAGAATGGGGTTAGGAGGAAGAGATAGATCAGCCATGATTGAATGGCGGAGTAGACCTGATGGGCCGAATGGCCTAATCCTTCTCCTGTCACCTATGATAAGGTGAGGGGACTTGATAGAGTAGATATTGAGATGTTGTCCCTATGATGGTTGGGTGTAGTGTGAGAGGATTGAATGAACGCACGCAGACCAGCGGACAGATTTGACCAATGTCCCGTCCATTTATGGATCTGCCCACACTCATCCCACTGATAACACAGCCAGCACTCTCCCAATGGTCGCCAGTGGCTACCAAGCCCTTGGCATTCTCTGAACACCATCCTGTTTTCTTTCTCCATGCACAGTGATACGGGAGAGGAAGACGATGACCTTTATGATTGCGTGGAGGATGAGGATGATGAAGGTGGTGAGATCTATGAAGATCTGATGAGGACTGAGGTTACTATGGCTCCGGTATGCACTGCCACCCCGAACATTTCTAATTCCTTTTCCTTCTAATGCATCCTGAGCCCGGGATGGGAGATTGCAACCTTCACCCTGTTTCGACGAATGCAATCAACCCGACGTGCACAAACAAATAGATCAAACAGAACAAGTTGACCTACAACTTTAGGCTGTGCACGCCATACACAAGAAGAAGATCCAAAGCCCGCTGTTTCTCTTGCAAGAGGCTGGATCACGACTATTGTGGAGGGCATTCAAGCATAGAGGGCATCACAGGTGTTTTGGCCCTAAAGGTTGACAATTTTCTCTTCCAAGAGAAAGGGAGAGCAAGAGTGTTTTATTGTCATGTGTCCCAGATAGAACAATGACATTCTTTCTTGCAGCAGCACAACGGAATATGTAAACATCGTGTAGTGGCCATTTGGCTTTATTTTGTGCGTCATTAATTATGGCATTTGCCGTTAACTTTTAGTCTGCCCGTGATTATGTGGGTGGGATTTAATACTTAGTCGGGGGCGTGTTTGCTGCTGGGTTTCTTGCGCAGAAGCTTAGTTTGTTAGTTTAGTTTTAGAGCTCGACATGGCTGCAAGGAAAACCCTTCGACCATGTGGAGTTTTGCCGCTTTATCTCCAGAGAAGCTGTGAAAGTCTTACGGAGAGCTCACATGCGTAATACGGCATTCTCCTAACGCCATGTTGTCTTTTAAGTGGCTAGAGGGTGTAATCTCTTGAACGATATATATAATCTGCCACTACACATAGTACACTGTAAACAGTATGATAAACGAGAAAAGAAAGTTTGGCATGTATGCATATATATATATATATATATACACACACACATATACACACACACACGCACACAAATATACATATATATATATGTGTGTGTGTGTGTGTGTGTGTAAATATATATATTATATATGTGTGTGCGTATATATTATATATATATATATATATATGTGTGTGTGTGTGTGTGTGTGTGTGTGTGTGTGTGTGTGTGTGTGTGTGTGTGTGTGTGTATTATATATATATATATATATATATGTGTGTGTCTGTGTGTGTGTGTGTGTGTGTGTGTGTAAATATATATATTATATATGTGTGTGCGTATATATTATATATTATATATTATATATATATGCACATACATATATAATATATATACACAGGACACATGTACAGACACACACACAAACACCTGATGTATATATAAGATAGACACAAAACGCTGGAGTAACTCAGCGGGACAGGCAGCATCTCTGGAGAGAAGGAATAGGCGACGTTTCGGGTTGAGACCCTTCTTCAGATATACATATAAATACATGTACAGTATACATATCCACACACACATACAAGCAAACAAATAGTAATAGTGCAAAAAGACAAAAAAAACAATGCTCCCAACTCTGTGTAGTTCAGAGCTTATTTGGAGGTTGTAGTGTTTCATAGTCTGATGGCTTAAGGGAAGAAACTGCTCCTGAAGCTGGACGTTACCAGTTTTCAGGATGGTTAACGTTTGATCAGCAATTGAATTTGCCGCCATTTTATTCTTCTACCTACACCGTCTGCAATGAACGCCGATATTTGTACAATCACGTAAATAGTTTTTGGTAACCGGCGGGGAATGTTAAAGAGAAATGGTTCAAGTTCACCGCAAGTTCACTGTTAATTGGAACCTTACTTCAATCTCAGAGGCTGACGGAACTCGACAAACGGAGCTGTTGTCTTCAGGAGATCAGACAGACGGAGGAGAAATATACAGAAACGCTAGAATCTATTCATCAGGTAACTTGTCCATCACAGTCTACCAGCCTCTCTGCACACTGCACAAAGTGTTGGAGTAACTCAGCGGGTCAGGCAGCATCTATGGAGGGAATGGATAGGTAACATTTTGGATCGTATGAATAGAAACTCAGACTCAAACAAGTTAATATCATATCTGTATAACACCCTTTTAAATATACAAACCCCATCGTCAGAAGTAATTAGAAGAGCTTGGGAAGATGAGCTTGGCCTAAATTTTTTTTAGGACAGATGGGAGGAAAACCTTCTATATATACACAACTGTTCGCTTAACGTTAGGCATTCGTTAAATCAATTTAAAATACTGCACAGACTCTATTATTCAAAGTCTAAAGTCTGACTTGATGGACCGATGGCCTAATTCTGCTACTAGGAACGTATGAACTTAAAGCGCACACCTCTCGCTGTGATCATAGCTACTGTATAATTTTATATGCCGTTGGTTCTATTTTTGTACATTTGCTTCTAATAAATAAAAATTAAAATTTTTTTTTTTTTAAAAAGACATTTTGGATCGGGACCCTTCTTCCGATGGGGTTCCAACCTGAAGGGTTCCAACATGAAACATCCCCTATCCATTCCCTCCACAGATGCTGCCTCCACCCCATCAACCTTGGACCAGGGGAAGTCTAAGTCATTCCACAGATGTGGCTATGGGTGCACAACGTTAACAGGCCTGGATAGAGTGGATGTGGAGAGGATGTGGGAGAGTCTAGGACTAGAGGTCATAGCCTCAGAATTAAAGGACGTTCCTATAGGAAGGAGATGAGGAATTTCTTCAGTCAGAGGGTGGTGATTCGGTGGAATTCCTTGCCACAGACAACTGTAGAGGCAGTCAATGGATATTTTAAGGCAGAAACATAGAAACATAGAAACATAGAAAATAGGTGCAGGAGTAGGCCATTCAGCCCTTCGAGCCTGCACCACCATTTGATATGATCATGGCTGATCATCCAACTCAGTATCCCATCTCTACCTTCTCTCCATACCCCCTGATCCCTTTAGCCACAAGGGCCACATCTAACTCCCTCTTAAATATAGCCAATGAACTGGCCTCAACTACCTTCTGTGGCAGAGAATTCCACAGATTCACCACTCTCTGTGTAAAAAATGATTTCCTCATCTCGGTCCTAAAAGTCTTATCCTTAAACTGTGACCCCTAGTTCTGGACTTCCCCAACATCGGGAATTGATTGATAGATTGATAGATTCTTGATTTTTGATTAGTGCGGGTGTCAGGGGTTAAGGGAAGAAGGCAGGAGAATGGGGTTTGGAGGGAGAGATAGATCAGCCATGATTGAATGGTGGCGTAGACTTGATGGGCCGAATGGCCTAATTCTGCTCCTGGAACTTGTGAACTTAAAGCGGACACCTCTCGCTGTGATCATAGCTACGGTATCTAATGGACTGACCCAGAGTACACAAGTTCACAGGGTTCTCTGTTTCTGTCTTTGCAGCATTTTTATAAGCCATTGCAACGATTCCTTGACCCCCGTGATCTAGAAGATATATTTATGAACATTGAGGTAAGCCGCTCGCTGTCCTGGAGTCTATGATTGTTGATGCAATCTTGATTTGAAAGCTAAGTGTTTGGAATGTATCTACCATAATTCTGAAAGTCAAACAAGGTAGACAAAAGTGCTGGAGAAACTCAGCGGGTGCAGCAGCATCTATAGAGCGAAGGAAATAGGCAACGTTTCGAGCCAAAACCCTTCTTCAGACTGATGTAGGGTGGTGGGGAGGGGGGGGGGGGGACGGGGAGAAGAAAGGGAAAAGGAAGAGGAGGAGCCCGAGGGCTGAGGGAGAGCTGAGAAGGGGAGGAGACAGCAAGGGCTACCGGAAATCGGAGAATTCAATGTTTATGCCGCTAGGGTGCAGACTGCCCAAGCGGAATATGAGGTGCTGCTCCTCCAATTTCTGAAAGGCAATGTGCTTACAAACCCGGGGTGCCACCTCTCGTTTGAGACCTCAGTGTATCAACATCGGACAAGGAGTTAGGTAACTTGCTGAGCTGCCCACAGTCAGATATGAACAGCAAGTCAAAGACAAAAGTCAAAGTCAATTTGATTCGTCAAATCCACCCGAAGGTGCAGTGAGATGAATTTGCCAGCAGCGATACAGTTAAAAAAGAACACACAATACACAATAAGATTAATGGGCCTGTCCCACTTACGTGTCCTTGGCATGCAAATTACGCGACGGTCCCGCGAAGGTCCCGCGAAGGTCGCGCGCGACTTCATTCGACCGCACAGCCGTCTGGAGCGCGTGACGTCATTTGAAGATGGACACAAAGCTGGAGTAACTCAGCGGGACCAGCAGCATCTCTGGAGAGAAGCAATGGGTGATGTTTCACGTCGACACTCTTCTTCAGTCTGAAAGAAGGGTCTTGACCCGAAACGTCACCCATTGCTTCTCTCCAGAGATGCTGCCGGTCCCGCTGAGTTACTCCTGCATCTTCTATTTTCTTGGCCCCACTCTGCGAGTAGAAGTGGGGGCGGATCCGGACCGCAACGGCCGTGAGCCCCAGGCCGAGCTCGGCGATCGTTTCCCTGCTTCTGCTGCTGTTGGAGGTGAGACGTTGCGTCGCGCCAGGGTCTTGGGCCTGTCCCACTTTGGCCGTCAGTCCCGCGACAGGCCGTTGGCGCGCGAAGATTTTGTTCGCTACAAAAATTTCGGAGCCCCGCCCGATGTCGCTCACAACTACATACCCCTCCGCACTTCTCGGTGGGACCGGCCCAGCATGGCCACACGAAGCCCGTGCGCCTCAACGCGACCACAAGGTCGCGTAATTTGCGTGCCAAGGACACGTAAGTGGGACAGGCCCTATAACACAAACATCCACCACAAAGTTCAGTCAGTACATTAGGCTGCCCATTAATTTGTTAGCATGGTGGCGCAGAGGTGGATTACTGACTTACAGCGGTGGTGACCCGGGTTCGATCCTGACTACATGTGCTGTCAGTACGGAGTTTGTACGTTCTCCCCGTGACCAGGTGGGTTTTCTCCGAGATCTTCGGTTTAAATCCCACACTCCAAAGACGTGCAGGTCTATAGGTTAATTGGCTTGGTATACTATAAGTGTAAAATTGTCCCTAGTGTGTGTTAATGTGCGGGGATCGCTGGTCAGTGTCTCGATGGGCCGAAGGGCCTGTATCTCTAAACTAAACTAAACTATACTCACCATCCAACCTAGCTGTAGGCTGTTACGCCTAGCGTTTGCTATTCCCAGATCTGGTTATTGTGTTGTGGTCCCACATCTCGTGTCCTAGTTCTTGCCGAGGCATGGTCTACTACCTTTGCTGTGCTTGGTGATCTAGGCTGGCTCCTGACAGATTTAAGCTGCCCCATCCCTGCTTAAGGGCGGCACGGTGGCACAGCGGTAGAGTTGCAGCCTCACAGCGCCAGAGACCCGGGTTCGATCCTGACTACGGGCGCTGTCAGTACAGAGTTTGTACGTTCTCCCCGTGACCTGCGTGGGTTTTCCCCGGGTGCTTCGGTTTCCTCCCACAGGTTTGTAGGTTAAGATATTTGGACCAGCACACCTCTTTAGCCTTGCACTAAACGTTATTCCCTTATCGTGCATCTGTACACTGTAAATGGTGATAGCAACCCAAGGTCACGATGAACCATCGGCTCTAGAGGGCGGCGTCTTGGTGGAGGAGGCATGAGTCACGGGGTCGGTGTCTGAGTTGTTATTTAAGATCGGGCAACGCCCGTGTCAGGTGAGGAGTAGGGAGCTGTATGCAGAAGAATAAACATTTCTAGAGCACACACTTGTGTCCGACTAGTTTTTGGCTGGACTCCTGCCAGTCCCCGCCACAACGGCTCGACTTATTGTAGTGTGATTATTATTTATAAATAAATGAATAAATTTTTTGATAGAAAGAAAAAACAAAACAAAAAAACAACGGCTCGATTGTAATCATGCATTATCTTTCCACTGGCTGGTTAGCACGCAACAAAAGCTTTTCACTGTACCTAGGTACACGTGACAATAAACTCAATACATTCGGAGCATCATCTTGCTAACATTATACCTGTCTTGTCTCCACAGAAACTGCTGTACGTGCACAAGTCTTTATTAGAAGAAATTCAAACCTCCATCATAAACAACAGTGCCCAGAACCTCTACGAAATCTTCAATAACTACAAGAAAAAGTGAGTGTTTGCCTGCTTGGTGGTGCTGGGCTGAATCCAGTCTTATCAGGCTTGAAGCTATGAGGAGATGTGGTCTATGCTACCATCTACCACATTAAGAATGGATTGATAGGACTGCCCAGAATAATAAAATCCATGGGGACATGAAGCGGCACAATGTTAGCTTGGATGAGGTTTCGTTTTTGTGTAGGAAGAAACTGCAGATGCTGGTTTTACCCGGATAGACACAAGAAGCTGGAGTAACTCAGCGGGACAGGCAGCATCTCTGGAGAGAAGGAATGGGTGACATTTTGGGTCGAGACCCTTCTTCAGACCCTACTTCGTCTGAAGTTTAGTTTAGTTTAGTTTAGAGATGCAGCACAGAAACAGGCCTATTGGCCGACCGAGTCCGCGCCGACCAGCGATCCCCACACACTAAGCCCCTGTCCCACTTTCCCGAGTTACACACGAATTCCCCCGAGTTTTTCCCCTTGATTTAAACTCGGAGAATGCCAGCCGTAGGTACTCGGCGCTATTTTTTACTCGTGGACATTTTTCCACATGCTGAAAAAACGTCCCGACTTACCTGAGGCCCCCGAGTACCTAAGGCTGGTAATACGACCTGCTACGATATATCTACGGCCTCCTACGGACTCGCTACCGACATTCCCCGAGTTTGAATCAAGGGGAAAACTCGGGAGAATTTGTGAGCAACTCGGGAAAGTGGGACAGGGGCTCAACACTATCCTAACTGCTAGGGACAATTTACACTTATACCAAGCCAATTAACCTACAAACCTGTACGTCTTTGGAATGTGGGAGAAAACCGGCAATCCCGGACAAAACCCACGCGGTCACGGGGAGAACGTGCAAACTCCGTACAGACAGTCAGGATCGAACCCGGGTCTCTGGTGCTGTAAGGCAGCAAAGCTGTTGAATAACATGAGCCATTCAGCTTATCACAGCAGCGTTCTTCATTGCAATCTTGAGACTGATTTGAAAATATTGTCACATTTCATGGGGTAGTCTAAGAATTGGCCACTAAAATCAATTTCCACTGTTCTAGAACGCTGGGCTGGTGGAAGAGTCTAACAAAAAAAGGGGTAGTCTTTTTTACACTTCCACAAGCAGAGATTGCTGGAGATTGGGAACATAGAACATTGAGTAATGATGATAAAGGAAACAGGCCATTGTTAGCTGTGTGGGCTAGGTGAAAATGAGTTACAGACAATGAGACTGGGCAGCGCTGACCACTGCCTTTTGTTTCTCCCAAGGTTGCTCCTTTATGGGCGATACTGCAGCCAAGTTGAGTCGGCTTCAAAACACCTGGACAAGATTGCCAACACAAGGGAAGACATTCGGTTGAAGTTGGAGGTGGGACCCTTCAGATTTGCCGTTGTTGCCTCAGTGATATTTCCTCCCATGGACGTCCATCTCCACCCATCCGCCCTACCCCACAAATTCCCACTCTCGGCATTCCCGCATTCGCAGCTTGGTTAGAGAAGTAACTTGAAGAACAGGACTCCAGTTTCTGCAGAGGTCACTCTTCCCATCCCCGCTGCTTTCCGCATTCCACAAAGCTTGGCGGCACGGTGGCACCGTCGGCAGAGCCGCCGCCTCACAGCGCCACAGGCCCGGGTTCGATCCTGACGTCGGGTGCTGTCTGTGCAGAGTTTGCATGTTCTCCCCTGTGACCCTGTGGGTTTCCTCCAGGTGCTCCAGTTTCCTCCCACGTTCCAAAGATGTGGGAGTTTGTAGGTTAATTGGCTTCTGTAAATTGCCCCTTGTGTGTAGGGAGTGGATGAGAATGTGGGATAACATAGAACTAGTGGGACTAGTGGGAATAACATTTCCTGCAGGATAAAATCCAATAGTCATATTAAAGATAGCTCAAAGGTCTCAAATGAGGTACATGGGAGGTTAGGACCGCTCTCTAGCTGGTGAAGGGATGATTCAGTTGCCTAATAACAGCTGGGAAGAAACTGTCCCTGAATATGGAGGTGTGCGTTTTCAAACTTCTATACCTCTTACCTGATGGGAGAGGGGAGAAGAGAGAGTGGCCGGGGTGAGACTGGTCCTTCATAATGCTGGTGACTTTGCCAAGGCAGCTTTAAGTGTAGATGGAATCAATGAAAGGTTTGCGCGATGGTCTAGGCTACGTCCACAACCCCCGGCAAGTTCTTGCGGTCTTGGATGGAGCTGTTCCCAAACCAAGTTGCGATGTTTCCTAATAAAATGATTTCTACATCGCATCTGCAGAAGTTGGTGAAGGTTGTTGGGAACATGCCTAACTTCCTAAGCCTTCTAATGTGAAATTCAAGACTAATAAGAATAATGATACACGGTTAAAATGCATTTGGTTTACCATTGGCCTTAATGGAAGTAAATCTTCTCTTGTTGCCCTATCTGGACCTGACAGACAACAGACTGAGAATATAATCTGTGGTTGGCTTTGAACTTCCCTCTGAGGTGACCAATCTGCTCCTCGATGTTCCAATCTGCTACCACATGAACTACAATGTTTGAAGAAGGTGGCTAGTCAATGTCCCTCCTCGATTGAAGTCAAGGACGGGTAATAAACGCTAGCTAGCCTTCGCACCCACATCCTGAGTGAGAACCTGTTCAACAATAGCTTTTTTTAAAGTTGAGAGACACAGAGAGACACAGACACAGAGAGTAACAGGCCCTTCGGCACACCAAGTCCACACCGACCAGCGATCCCCGCACATTAACACTATCCTACACCAGGGACAATGTTTACATTCATACCAAGCCAATTAGCCCACAAGTCTTTGGAGTGTGGGAGGAAACCCAAGATCTCGGAGAAAACCCACGCAGGTCACGGGGAGAACGTACAGACTCCGTACAGACAGCACCCGTAGTAGGGATCGCACCCGGGTCTCCGGCACTGCAATCGCTGTAAGGCAGCAACTCTACCGCTGCGCCACCATGCCATCCCTAATTGGGACGATTTAAATTATTGATCAGAACGAGTTTACCTGAGAATCCAGTTCAGTTGAGTTTAGTTTCTTGTCACGTGTACCGAGGTACAGTGAAAAGCTTTTTGTTGCGTGCTAACCAGTCAGCGGAAAGACAATACATGATTCCAATCGAGCCATTCACAGTGTACAGATACATGATAACGGGATAACATTTCGTGCATGATAAAGCCAGTAAAGTCCGATCAAAGATAGTCCGAGGGTCTCCAATGAGGTCGATTTATATTTCAATAACAAGAATTCCTTTGTCCAGATACTTCATAAATTCTCCACAAAGTTTGTACAGCAACTGAATCGTATTTTCACCAGAGAGCGGTCCTGACCACCGTTAGCAGCGGTAGAGTTGCTGCTTTACAGCGCTTGCAGCGCCAGAGACCCGGGTTCGATCCCGACTACGGGTGCTGTCTGTACGGAGTTTGCACGTTCTCCCCGTGACCGCGTGGGTTTTAGATACATAGATACATAGATACATAGAAAATAGGTGCAGGAGTAGGCCATTCGGCCCTTCGAGCCTGCACCGCCATTCAATATGATCATGGCTGATCATCCAACTCAGTATCCCGTACCTGCCTTCTCTCCATACCCCCTGATCCCTTTAGCCACAAGGGCCACATCTAACTCCCTCTTAAATATAGCCAATGAACTGGCCTCAACTACCCTCTGTGGCAGAGAGTTCCAGAGATTCACCACTCTCTGTGTTTACCCGAGATCTTCGGTTTCCTCCCACACTTTTAAAGAAGTACAGGTTAGTAGGTTAATTGGCTTGGTGTAAATGTAAATTGGCCCTAGTGTGCGTAGGGTAGTGTCAATGTGCGGGCATCACTGGTCGGCGCGGACCCGGTGGGCCGAAGGGCCTGTTTCGACGCTGTATCTCTAAACTAAACTGAAGTGCAACATACTGTAGATATTCATTCAGGGTCCAGAACAATTACTGACAGTACTTTTTGTTTTCCAGGAGTGCTCTAAAAGAGCCAACAATGGAAGATTCACTCTCCGAGACCTGTTGATGGTGCCGATACAGAGAGTCCTTAAATATCACCTTTTGCTTCAGGTGTGAATTGTCAGAGGGTTAAAAGGGGCTCTCTGGAAATTCAGCTCTTCGGGCTAACAGAATCAAGGGATATGGGGGGAAAAAAGCAGGAACGGGGCACTGGTTTTGGATGATCAGCCATGATCATATTGAATGGCGGTGCTGGCTCGAAGGGCTGAATGGCCTACTCCTGCACCTATTTTCCATGTTTCTATGTTTAATACCTCTTATGTCCGTTACCGCCCACTGATAATACTTTTTAAGGATAGACACAGAGTGCTGGAGTAACTCAGCGGGTCAGGCAGCATCTGTGGAGAACATGGATGGGTGATGTTTCACAGAGTGCTGGAGTAACTCAGCGGGTCAGGCAGCATCTGTGGAGAACATGGATGGGTGACGTTTCACAGAGTTCTGGAGTAACTCAGCGGGTCAGGACATTATAGCCATAGAGGGAGTACAGAGAAGGTTCACCAGACTGATTCCTGGGATGTCAGGACTTTCATATGAAGAAAGACTGGATAGGCTTGGCTTGTACTCGCTAGAATTTAGGAGATTGAAAGGGGATCTTATAGAAACGTACAAAATTCTTATGGGGTTGGACAGGCTAGATGCAGGAAGATTGTTCCCGATGTTGGGGAAGTCCAGGACAAGGGGTCACAGCTTAAGGATAAGGGGGAAATCCTTTAAGACCGAGATGAGGAAAAACTTTTTCACACAGAGAGTGGTGAATCTCTGGAACTCTCTGCCACAGAGGGTAGTTGAGGCCAGTTCATTGGCTATATTTAAGAGGGAGTTAGATGTGGCCCTTGTGGCTAAAGGGATCAGGGGGTATGGAGAGAAGGCAGGTACGGGATACTGAGTTGGATGATCAGCCATGATCATATTGAATGGCGGTGCAGGCTCGAAGGGCCGAATGGCCTACTCCTGCACCTATTTTCTATGTATCTATGTATGTATCTGTGGAGAACATGGATAGGTGACGTTTCACAGAGTGCTGGAGTAACTCAGCGGGTCAGGCAGCATCTGTGGAGAACATGGATAGGTGACGTTTCACAGAGTGCTGGAGTAACTCAGCGGGTCAGGCAGCATCTCTGGAGAACATGGATGGGTGACGTTTCGGGTCGGGGACATTCTTCGGCCTGTAGGAAGGATGGGGGAAAAGAAACTGGAAGTGAAAGAAGGCATGACTAATCAGGAGTGTCATCGGTTGACCTCAGGCAATGAGGTTCCCTGATAGGCAGATTGTTGAACAGAAGTGGTTTGAGCCTACGGGAGATAGGTTATTGTAAACTGCTCCTATGTCTTATGGTCATATGGGTCAGGCAGCATCTGTGGAGAACATGGATGGGAAGAGATCCTGCCTGACCCGTTGAGTTACTCCAGCACTCTGTGTATGCAATTAGTTCACTGTGAGTGAGAAACCTGAAAGGGATTCTCAAACGTTATTGATACCAACCTTACATCCCACTGATGTATTTTCCTGCAGGAATTAGTGAAGCACACCACTGATGCGAGGGATAAGGACAACCTGAGAATGGCCTTGGACTCCATGAGGGTGAGTTTTAGCTTGAGATTCCAGCATCCGCAGTTTCTCCTGTCTCTCTTGGTTTACCTTCAACTGTTTTCCCGGTTTTTTTTCTCCAGGATTTGGCCCAGTGTGTGAATGAAGTGAAAAGAGACAGTGAAACTCTCAAGCAGATCACAAGTTTCCAGTGTTCAATAGACAACCTGGTGAGTTTCCACGCTGCACGGGTTGTACTTTGGGTGATCGGTCACTTCTCCGCACAGGTTTTTACATTGTCTCACCCCCGGTCACTCCCTCTTCTCCCCTCTCCCGCCAGCCAAGTGTGAAAACACACACCTTCAGATTCAGGGACAGTTTCTTCCCAGCTGTTACCATCCTACCACAACCAGAGAGAGGTCCAGAACTGCCATCATTGGAGACCATCGGACTATCTTTAATTGGATTTTACTGGAGTTTAACTTGCACCACACATTATTCCCTTTAGCATGAGCCTGTATACTGTGGACGGCTCGATTGTAATCATGTGTAGTCTTTCCACTGACTGGTTACTGTATATTATGCCTCCTGGCATGTAGGGCAGCAACGAAGGTCCCCCACTCCTTGTTGATTCCTTCAGTTGCTGTTTCCGTAACATATGTGTTTTACGAGACAGGGTTGTTAGCCCTGTGCTCAACCTCCAACCTGGAGGACCAGTGGATCGCTCTTCGTCTCGCCTCTACCCTTCGACCTGTCCAGCATGGGAGACCCTAACAGGAGACGAATCTCCCGCTGGCATAGCTCTAGGGGTCACTGAGACACACAAGCTCCCCGACCACGACAAGGTTGCAATCCAACGGGGAGACTGACTGGTTAGCACGCAACTAAAAGCTTTTCACTGTACCATGGTACAGGTGACGATAAATTAAACTCAACTAAACCTCCCGACCAGAAATGTCACCCATCCTTTTTCACCAGAGATGCTGCCTGACCCGCTGAGTTACTCCTGCACTTTGTATCGATCTAAATTAAACTAAATTAATTTCAACCTAGAACCAATCGTTGGCCAACTACGGACGACCAAAGATGGATGGTGAAGTCCGTTTAGCGACTGTGGAAAAACGCTCTAAGCAGGATAGGTAAGTGACGCAGCGGTAGAGTTGCTGCCTCACAGAGCCAGAGAACCATGTTCGATCCTGACTACGGGTGCCGTCTGAACGGAGTTTGTACCTTCTCCTCGTGACCCGCGTGGCTTTTCTCCAGGTGCTCCGGTTTCCTCCCACACTCCAAAGACGTGTAGGTTCGTAGGTTAATTGGCTTGTGTAAAAAATTGTAAATTGTCCCCAGTGTGTGTAGGACAGCGTTGAGGGGCTGTCCCACTGTACGAGGTAATTCAAGAGTTCCCGTGATTCGAACTCGGAGAATTACGGTAATGGCCGCTCGTCGGTACTCGGGGCTCTCGTGGACATTTTTCAACATGTTGAAAAATCTTCACGAGTCTTCACGAGCTTACCGCGTTTCCCGAGTACCTGCCGTTAGCGTTACGAGCCGCTAAGAGACGTCCCCGAGCTCCGACGTACCCGCTACGTACATTCTATGTGCTTACCACGAGTTTGATTTTTTTAAAACTCGGGAGAGCTCTTGAATGAACTCGTACAGTGGGACAGGCCCTTTACTATGCGGGGGATTGTTGGTCGGCACGGACTTGGTGGGCCGAAGGGCCTGTTTCACCTTTATATCTCTATACTAAACTAAACTAAAGTGATGTTCTTCAGTGTATCATCTGCAGAATGAGGAACTTGGAACTGTACAGCACTGTTTTAGTACAAGTAATCTTTCCCATTTGGTGATCACCAGTATCACAATTCCGCCACCCTGCTCTTCCCAGAGAAGATTTACGAGGACGTTGCTAGGGCCTGAGATACAGGGAGAGTTTGAGCGGGCCTTTATTCCTCATTCCTCATTTAGGACTTTATTCCTTGGAGCGCAGGAGGATGAGGAGCGATATTATTGAGGTGCATAACATCATGAGGTGAATAGTTAGTGAAATTTAGCGGGTCAGGCACCATCTATGGAACGAAGGAATAGCTGACGTTTCAGGTCGAGACCCTTCTTCATTCTGCTCCATGGATGCTGCCTCACCCGCTGTGTATCTCCAGCATTTTTGTCTACCCTCATGAGATGAAAAGATCGGACAAACGCACAGAGTCTCTTGCCCAGAGTAGGGGAATCGAGAACCATAGGACATAGATTTAAGGTGAGGGGGGAAAAAGATTTAATAGGAACCTGAAGGGTAACGTTTTCACACATGTGGGTGTATGGAACGAGCTGCCAGAGGAGGTGGTTGAGGCATGGGCTTTCCCAACGGTTAAGAAACATTTAGACAGGTACTTGGATAGGACAGGTTTAGAGGGATATGGACCAAACGTGGGCGGGTGGGACTAGTGTAGATGGGAGGTACACAAAAATGCTGGAGAAACTCAGCAGGTGCAGCAGCATCTATGGAGCGAAGGAAATAGGCAACGTTTCGGGCCGAAACCCTTCTTCAGATGGGACGTAGATGGGACGTTGTGCAGATGGGACGTAGTGTAGATGGGACGTTGGTCAGTGTGGGCTAGTTGGACCGAAGAGCTTATTTCCCCACTGTAAGGCTCTATGACCTGATGCAGACACTGGAAAAGTGACTACGTTTCTGGAACTGAAATGTGAGCTGCTTTTCTTTCCCTCGATGTTACCTGGCCTGCTGAGCTTCCCCGACACTTTCTGTTTTTATTTTTTAATCCCCATTCCTGCTTTCAAATCCCTCTGCGGCTTTGAACATCCTCATTACTGTAAACTCTGACACCGTATGTCCACACCTCCGAGTCTAGGGTATTCCTGACCATATTGTTGGTCCATTAACACATTCAGTGCTGAGAAACCTCTATAAGATCACCCCACATACTCCTCTCCAAGGTACAATGTCTCAGAGGAACAGGAATGAATGTAGATGGGTTTTTCATCGAGGATTAAGGGTGACCCACTTTATAGAAATCAGGAGGAATTTAATCTTTTAGCAGCTTATAAACATTTGGAATTCTCTAAGGTAGACAAAAATGTTGGAGAAACACAGCGGGTGAGGCAGCATCTATGGAGCGAAGGAAATAGGCGACGTTTCGAGTTGAGACCCTTCTTCAGACTGAATTCTCCAGCTCGGAGAGGATGGTGATTCACTAAGTATTCGCTAAGACAGCACAGTGGCGCAGCGGTAGAGTTGCTGCCTCACAGTGCCAGAGATTTAGGTTTGATCCTAACAATGGGTGCTGTCTGTACGGAGTTTGCACGCTCTTCCTGTGTGTAGGATACAAACGTGGGATAACATGGAACTAGTGTGTGGGTGATCGATGATCGTCATGGACTCACTGGGCCGAAAATCATGTTTCCATACTGTATCTCTTAACGTTTTGGGCCAGCACTGCGCAGCGGTAGAGTTGCTGCCTTACAGCGCCAGAGACCCGGGTTCGATCCTGACTACGGGTGCTGTCAGTACGGAGTTTGTACATTCTCCCCGTGACCTGCGTGGGTTTTCTCCGGGAGCTCCGGTTTCCTTCCACACTCCAACGACGTACAGGTTTGCAGGTTAATTAGCTTCGGTAAGATTGTAAATTGTCCCAAGTGTGTGTAGGATAGTGTTAGTGTGGGGGTATCGCTGGTCGATGTGGACTCGTTGGGCCGAAGGGCCTGTATCTCCAAACTAAACTAAACTAAACTATTCCTTTTATAGCAGGTATGCATTCCTGTTCGATAAAGCTGTTGTCATATGCAAACGCAAAGGAGAGAACTATGAAATGAAGGAAATAATTGACCTACCGTTCTTCCAGATAAGGGATGACCCAATTGGAAGTAAAGAAACCAAAAAGGTAAGTCTGTAGTACGTGAAACTTTCACCCCTCCTGTGTTAACTCAGTGCACAATGGCGCAGCGGTAGAGTTGCTGCCTTCCAGCGCCAGAGACTCCGGTTCCATCCTGACTATGGGCGCTGTCTGTACAGTGTTTGTACCTTCTCCCTGCGACCGCGTGGGTTTCTCCGGGAGCTCCGGTTTCCTCCAACATTTCAATGAAGGTCAGGTCTGTAGGTTAATTGGCTTGGTGTAAATGTAAATTGGCCCTAGTGTGTCTTCTTCTCCTTTTTCTCCTTTTTCTCCTTTTTCTCCTTCTCCTTCTCCTTCTCCTTCTCCTCCTTCTCCTTCTTCTTCTCCTTCTCCTAAAGTTGTAAGACAACTTGTTCTGTTTGATCTTCTGTTTGTGCACGCCGGGTTGATTGCATTCGTCGAAACAGGGGGGATTACGTGAAGGTTGCAATCTCCCACCAATCTGATAGTGTTAATGTCGGGGATCTCTGGTCGGTGCGGGCTCGGTGGGCTGAAGGGCCTGCTTCTGCACTGTATCTCCAAACAAAAACTCAAAGTGTGGGTTTGTAGGTTAATTGTCTTCTGTAAAAAATTGTCCCTCGTGTGTGGGATAGAATTAGTGTATGGGGGATCGTTGATTAGTGTGGACTCGGTAGGCTGTTTCCGCGCTGTATATCTGAACTGAACTAAACTAAACTAGACTAATAATGTGGAGGCTATGTACTACCCAGGGTTAGCTAGCCTGAATTGTTGACCATTAGTGGTCAGTGTCCTTGGCAGTTTGAGTCAGGTTTAGGAACTGCCTTTGATAACTCTGAGGTTCTGCTATGTTAGGGGAAGCCAGAATGAGATGGTGTACTGGGCAGATGGCATTGACTACTGAAGATAGACCCAAAGTGCTGGAGTAACTCAGCGGGTCAGGCAGCAACTCTGGAGAACATGGATCGGTGACGTTTGAGGTTGTGACCCTTCTTCAGACTACTGTTGTGGAGGGAACTTCACTATTCCATTGACTACTGTTCATCGGCTGCACGTGAACAGCCCATTGCCTGGGAATCAGCACCTTTCAGAGAAAGGAGAGGGTTGTGATCAAGGGACGAGCTAACGACTTGCTACAGGGGAACATTATATCCCTGGGTGCGGACGCCTTTTGGGTGTACGCCACCCATTGCTGCAATCTTGGAGAGATCTACCTTCTTTTTTAGTTTAGTTGAGTTGAGTTTAGTTGAGGAGTTGAGTTGAGGAGTTGAGTTGAGGAGTTGAGTTGAGGAGTTGAGTTGAGGAGTTGAGGGGTTGAGTTGAGGAGTTGTTGAGATGAGTTGTTGAGTTGAGGAGTTGAGTTGTTGAGTTGAGTTGAGGAGTTGAGTTGAGGAGTTGAGTTGAGGAGTTGAGTTGAGGAGTTGAGTTGTTGAGTTGAGTTGAGGAGTTGAGGAGTTGAGTTGAGTTGAGGAGTTGAGTTGAGGAGTTGAGTTGTTGAGTTGAGTTGTTGAGTTGAGGAGTTGAGTTGAGGAGTTGAGTTGAGGAGTTGAGTTGAGGAGTTGAGTTGAGTTGAGTTGAATTGAGGAGTTGAGTTGAGGAGTTGAGTTTAGTTTGGACACAGCGTGGAAACAGGCCATTTGGCCCACCGAGTCCATGCCAACTAGCGATCCCCGCCCACTAACACCAGCCTACCTATCCTAGGGACAATTGTTTACATTTATAACCAATTAACCTACAAACCCGAGAACTTGTGTTAGTAAACGAGTGTAGTAGTGATAGATGAGGGGGTCTTGGTTCAAACCTGTGGCACATTAGATGGTGGTCTTCCTAGAATTACTGAAGTTCTATCTCTCTTCTCTGCCCCAAACTAGTGGAGCCATATGTTCCTCCTCATTGACACCCACGGACAACATGGCTACGAGTTCTTCTTCAAGACGAGGGAGCTGAAGAAAAAGTGGCTCGAGCAGTTTGAGATGGCTTTGTAAGTTTAACATTGAAGTGGGTCATTGACTATGATACTTTATTGCAATGCAAGTACTTCACTGTAGGAGCGCAATAGTATGATTGATGTGGACACACAATGCTGGAGTAACTCAGCGGGACAGGCAGCATCTCTGGAGACAAGGAATGGGTGCGTTTTGTGTCGAGATCCTTCTTCAGTCTGGAACCGAAACGTCACCCATTCCTTCTCTCCAGAGATGCTGCCTGTCCCCCTGAGTTACACCAGCTTTTTGTGTCCATCTTCAGTTTAAACCAGTTCCTTCCAACATAAGGTTTAATTAGTATGGGTGTCAGGGGTTATGGGGAGACGGCAGGAGAATGGGGTTGAGAGGGAGAGATAGATCAGCCATGATTGAATGGCGAAGATAGACACAAAATGCTGGAGTAACTCAGTGGGACAGGCAGCATCTCTTGAGACAAGGTGGGTGATGTTTTTGGGTCGAGACCCTTCTTCAGACTGATATCAGGGGAGTGGGTAGCGCATAGATAAGGAAGTGTAAGGTGTGAAAACAGGACAAAGGGAATGGAGATCAAGGAAAATGTAGAATAGAATAGAATTGAATGGCAGTAGACTCGATGGGCCGAATGGCCCAATTCTTCTCCTTGAACTTATGGACATGAAAATGCCTTACAGGTCGAACATCTTCCCGGAGAATGGAATGGCAAACAACCATGACTTCCTGATGCACTCGTTCGATGAATCATCTACCTGCAAAGCCTGCCGGATGTTACTCAGGTATTGTTTCAGATTGTTGGCCACCCACGTTTCTGTGGGCTGTTTGGCCAAGAATGGCCACATCTCTCTATGTGTCTCCTCAGTGCTCAGGTGCTGGGTCACTGTTAAAGTAAACTTTAATACACACACCACAAGGCTTTACATTGCACTAAACGTTATTCCCTTATCGTGTATCTGTACACTGTAAATGGATCGATTGTTACCATGCATTGTCTTTCTGCTGACTGGATAGCACGCAACAAAAGCTTTTCACTGTACCTTGGTACACGTGGCAATAAACTAAACAAAGATCGGGAAAGGCAATCACGACTTTATTTAAGAGCGCCAAATATAACAGTCATTGGGAACAATCAAACCAGATTGCCATAGAGGGAGTACAGAGAAGGTTCACCAGACTGATTCCTGGGATGGCAGGACTTTCATATGAAGAAAGACTGGAGAGACTCGGCTTGTACTCGCTGGAATTTAGAAGATTGAGGGGGGATCTTATAGAATCTTACAAAATTCTTAAGGGTTTGGACAGGCTAGATGCAGGAAGATTATTCCCGATGTTGGGGAAGTCCAGAACAAGGGGTCACAGTTTAAGGATAAGAGGGAAGACTTTTAGGACCGAGAAGAGAAAAACATTTTTCACACAGAGAGTGGTGAATCTGTGGAATTCTCTGCCACAGAAGGTAGTTGAGGCCAGTTCATTGGCTATATTTAAGAGGGTGTTAGATGTGGCCCTTGTGGCTAAAGGGATCAGGGGGTATGGAGAGAAGGCAGGTACAGGATACTGAGTTGGATGATCAGCCATGATCATATTGAATGGCGGTGCAGGCTCGAAGGGCCGAATGGCCTACTCCTGCACCTATTTTCTATGCTTCTATTGGTCCCCGAATGGAGATTAGTTCTATGTTATCGAATCTGGGTCTCTGACGCTGCAAATACTGTAAGGCAGCATCTCTATCACAGTACCACCAGGCTGCCCTTAGTTGCTGATAGAATGGTTCAGTTGCCTTGGAACTTGTAAGGCAGAGTACATCGGTACACATGAAAATAAAATAAACTAGATGTTTAAGAAAGAACTGCAGATGCTGGAAAAAGGTAGACAAAAATGCTGGAGAAACTCAGTGGGTGAGGCAGCATCTATGGAGCGAAGGAATAGGTGACGTTTCAAGGCGACACCCTTCTTCAGGCTGGTGTGGGGGTGGTGGGGGTGGTGGGGGCGGGAAGAAGAAAGGAAGAGGCGGAGACAGTGGGCTGTGGGAGAGCTGGGAAGGGGAGGGGAAAGAGGGAGAGAGCAAAGACTACCTGAAATTGGAGAAGTCAATGTTCATACCGCTGGGGTGTAAACTACCCAAGCGAAATATGAGGTGCTGCTCCTCCAATTTGTGGTGGGACTCACTCTGGCCATGGAGGAGGCTCAGGACAGAAAGGTTGGATTCAGAATGGGAGGGGGAGTTGGAGATAAGGTTGGTTAAACTAAACTGGAGTTTAGTTGCATGACCTCTGCTAGCGTACAGGCCCAGAGCCATCAAATGCATCTCATACATTAACCTAATCATCCCTAGGATTATTTGCGTACACCACCTCTGGACCCTCTCCAATGCCAGCACATCCAAACTAAATTAAACTAAGTTGCAAGTTGGGCAAGTTGGGCTGAAGGGCCTGTTTCCACACTGTATCGCTCCATCCTTCCAAAACAGTATGAAATATCCCTCCATTCACAGAATACCCATGTGTCCATCTAAACGGCGTTATCATTTATTTCCACCACCAATTGTGGCAGCTGTATTGAACGCTAGTGCTGAAAGTCCACGTTGGTTTCGATATGACGTTCTGACTTCTGCCCTGAAGTTGATTTTTTGGTCTCTGACATTTTGGTCTCAGATAAAGTCGATTTTTTGGTCCCATAATAAGTGTCACCCATTCCTTTCTCTCCAGAGACGCTGCCTGTCCCGCTGAGTTACTCCAAGTTTTTTGTGCCTATCTTCGGTTTAAACCAGCATCTGCAGTTCCTTCCTACACAAGCGACATGGGGGTGAAATGGCAGAAGTGAAACTCTGATTCTCTGATTCTCGCATAGACTTTGCACAAATATGTGAGATCTTTCAAGAAACCAAGATATATTTGCATCTTTCTGGTAAATCCTTAAATATCGCACTGTGGGTGCTGCTGCAGCAATTCATGACATAATTATAGAAAAATTGTGACAATTCAACAGATAAATAGCCTCCAGATTAGGCAGGAGACATTCCTGTTGTGCACAGTGTGTACCGTAACATGGCAGCCCAAAATAGTAGTGACATTAGGATGCCTGTGATTTTTATTGTGGAAAACCCCCCTCCCCACCACCCCCACCTCCTCACCTCCCCACCTCCGCAACTCCCCACCTCCTCCCCCTTCACCCCTCCCCACCACCCCACCACCCCCACCTCCCCACCCCCGCACCTCACCACCTCCCCCCCCCCCCCACCCCCACCCCCGTACCTCCCCACCTCTTGCAGACAATGTCCTTTGCCAGTTAGAAACAGAGATACAATAGAAAATAGGTGCAGGAGTAGGCCATTCGGCCCTTCGGGTCAGCACTGCCAGCCATTCAATAGGATCTTGTCTGATCATCCAGAATCAGTACCCCGTTCCTGCTTCCTCCCCATGTCCCTCGATCCCGTTAAACCCTAAGAGCTATATTGAAGTTGACATTGATCTCATGGGGAGACAAGAGTCAAGAATGTTTTATTACAGAAATGTCCCACAGCAGAACAATTAAATTCTGTCTCGGAAGGAACTGCAGATGCTGGTTTACACCGAAGACAGACGCAAAAAAGCAGGAGTAACTCGGCGGGACAGGGAACATCTCTGGAGAGAAGGAAGGGGTGATGTTTCGGGTCGAGACCCTTCTTCAGAAATGCTGCCGTCAATGGATCAGCTCTCGTAAACAATCTCTCTCTCACTCTCTGTCTCGGATTCTCTCTCTTCTCCCTTCCTCTCTCTCTCTTTCTCTCTCTCACTTTCACTCTCCCTTCCTCGTCATCTCTCTCTCTCTCTCCTTTGTTAAGAACCAACCCTGAGTATGCAATTAGGAGCCTAAAGGGCCTGTCCCACTTGGGCGTCATTTGCGCGTCACGCAGATGGCGCGCAAAGATTTTGTACATCCCAAAATCCTGGGGCGCCGCGCGCGACCGCGCGTCACTGCCTACGTCACCACGCACCATGCGCTCGTCGTGCGTCGTAACGCTTAAATGATGTCGCGTAAATGACGCGCAACTGACGCCCAAATGGGACAGGCCCTGAAGGTAGCATTCAAGGCACTAGGGCAGCACAATGGTGCAGCTGGTATTGCTATTGCCTCATGGAGCTAGCGATAGTGGTTCGATCCTGACCTTGGGTACTGTCTGGAGTTTGCATGTTCTCCCGGTGACCGCGTGGGCTTCCTCCGGGTTCCTCCCACATCCCAAAGACGTGCGGGTTTGGAGGTTAACTGGTGGTGAATCTGCGGAATTCTTTGCCGCGGAAGGCTGCGGAGGCAAAGACAGTGGATATATTGGGCAGGGGAATGGGGTTAAGAGGGAGAGATAGATCAGCCATGATTGAATGGTGGAGTAGACTTGATGGGCCAAATGGCCTCATTCTACTCCCATCACTTATGGCCTCATGATCTTATGAATTAGGAGCCTCTGTAAATTTCCCCAGGTGTGTAGGAATTGGATGAGAAAGTGGAATAACAGAACTAGTGTAGAGGGTGGTGGAGGCAGGTTCTCTGGATGCTTTCAAGAGAGAGCTAGATAGGGCTCTTAAAAATAGAGGATATGGGGAGAAGGCAGGAACGGGGTACTGATTGGGGATGATCAGCCATGATCACATTGAATGGCTCGAAGGGCCAAACGGCCTACTCCTGCACCTGTTGTCTATTGTCTATTGAAGGATCTGCAGGTTTACACCAAAGATAGACACAAGAAGCTGTCATCCATCATGTTCTCCAGAGATGCTGCCTGACCCGCTGAGTTACTCCAGCACTCTGTGTTCTTTTGTGCTTCAACCATCATCTATAGCTCCTTGTATCTACACTTGCTCCTGTGGATGACGCCACGGTTCGTGCCTGCCACCTGCAGGAGATCACTGTAACTACAGGTTAGCTCTCTGCATCTCAGATAAGACCCATATGAAACATGCAGGAAGGAACTGCAGATAGACACACACAAAGCGGGACAGGCAGCATCTCTGGAGAGTGATGGGTGATGAAATAACATAGAACTCATGTGATCGGGTGATCGATGGTTGCTATGGCCTCGGGGCTGTAACTTTTCATCCATCCAATCAATCAAAGCATCTCTAAAGTTTGGGAGAATTTCATAGAGGAGTTTCCAAATCTCACGGCCTCGGGTGCTGAACATTTATTTGGAGAGACTAAGTTTGGGGATAAGCAAGTATTAAACAGGTTTCCAGACTTCTCCAGTCTGAAGAAGGGTCTCGACCAGAAACGTCACCCATTCCTTCTCTCCAGAGATGCTGCCTGTCCCGCTGAGTTACTCCAGCATTTTGTGTCTATCTTAAGACCCATATGATGTCCTTACAGACAGCACCCGTAGTCAGGATCGAACCCGGGTCTCTGCTGCTGTAAGGCAGCAACTCCACACGCTGCGCCACCCTGCCGCCTTGATTGGTTGATCTAGTCAAGATTTGATACAATGGAAAGCCAACCGAAATCACTCATTGTGCTCTTCTCTGCCACTCTACAGGGGAACCTTTTTCCAAGGCTATCGCTGTACCCGCTGCAAGTCCGCAGCCCATAAAGAATGCTTAGGAAGAGTACCTCCGTGTGGTAAGCAAGGTGAGCCTTGTGATTCATCTCTGCCTGTGTGTGTGGGTCAGTCTGGGAGAGTGCAGCGTCAGTGTGATTCAAGATGCCAAGTGCACTGATGGGGAGTTAGTGTGTGCCCATAGAATCACAGAGAGTGGTATAGAGTCACACAGCCTGGAAACAGGCCCTTCGGCCCAACTTGCCCACACCGACCAGCATGCAACATTGGGGACCACACATACATTGTGGATAACACACCCACATTGGGGGTCTCACACACACATTGTGGTCTCACACACACTTTGGGGGTCTCACACACACTTTGGGGGTCTCACACACACATTGTGGTCTCACACACACACATTGGGGGTCTCACACACACATTGGGGGTCACACACTCACACACATTGTGGTCTCACACACACACATTGGGGGTCTCACACACACATTGGGGGTCTCACACACACACATTGGGGGTCTCACACACACATTGGGGGTCACACACTCACACATTGGGGGTCTCACACACACATTGTGGGTCACACTCACACTTTGGGGGTCTCACACACACATTGTGGGTCACACTCACACATTGGGGGGCTCACACACACATTGGGGGTCTCACACACACACATTGGGGGTCTCACACACACATTGGGGGTCACACACACACACATTGGGAGGTTACACATTGGGGGGTCATAGGGGGGGGAAGAAAGATCCTAATAGGACGGTGTCCTGTTCTATGCACCACACAAACATCAGTCATTGCCAGTCATTGCCAGTACTTGCATTGGAGTGTATTGAGGCTGAATAACATTTCTGTAATAAATTTCCTACCTTAAATCTGATTATAATGTATTCACAGATTCAGGATCTTCGACATTGACTAAGGTACTTGCGAATTAATCATTTGCTTCATTATTTCGAAACAGAAATTGTAAAATCGAGTTGTCTAAATTCTAGTACGGATTTAGGGGAGGGCACCTGTAAATGGTGGATTTATGGGTGAGCACCTGTAAATGGTGGATTTAGGGGTGGGCACCTGTAAATGGTGGATTTATGGGTGAGCACCAGTAAATGGTGGATTTAGGGTGAGCACCTGTAAATAGTGGAATTAGGGGAGGGCACCTGTAAATGGTGGATTTAGGGGAGGGCACCTGTAATTGGTGGATTTAGGGGAGGGCACCACTAAATGGTGGATTTAGGGGAGGGCACCACTAAATGGTGGATTTAGGGGAGGGCACCTGTAAATGGTGGATTTAGGGGTGAGCACCTGTAAATGGTGGATTTAGGGGAGGGCACCTGTAAATGGTGAAATGCAGTCAAGCCCAGAAAAAGGGTCAGCTCAGTAAATGTGGCAAAATAGGAATGTTTTTTGAAAAAATTAAAATTGACACAAACCCTCAGCTTTATAACATATTTTCCTATTGCAGAGTAAAATAAGTCGAACTACCCCGACCCGATCACGTGGAACAAGTAAGTATTTTGTTTGGGAATGACCTTTGATGTCAGTGTTAATTATGACTTATACAGGCAGTTTTTATTCCATGACTCGAGTAACGTCACAGTCACGAACAAAATAAAACTGGACAAAAGGTACTAAGGGGGGTGGGGGGGGGGGGTTGTGAAGAAGGTACTCCGGCTGAGGGCCGGCACAATGGCGCAGTGGTAGAGTTGCTGCCTCACAGTGTCAGAGACCCGGGTTCGATCCTGACTACGGGTGCCGTGTGTACGGAGTTTGTATCTTCTCCCTGTGACCGCGTGGGTTTTCCCCGGGTGCTCCGGTTTCCTCCAAAGATGTGCAGGTTTGCAGGTCAAATGGTTTCAGTAAAGATTGTAAATTGTCCCTAATGTGTAGCATAGTAGATATCCTACACACTAGGTACAGGCTGTATAGGCTAGTGTACGGGATGATCGCTAGTAGGTGCGGACTCTGTGGGCCGAAGGGCCTGTTTCCACACTATATCTCTAAAGTAAAGTATCTGATTGTATGATCGTCTAGTTTGAATTGGGTTAGACCAAATGTGTAGGAAGGAACTACAGATACACCAAAGGTAGACACAAAATGCTGGAGTAACTCAGTGGGCCAGGCAGCATCTCTGGATAGAAGGAATGGGTGGTGTTTCGGGTCGAGACCCTTCTTCAGGCAGGCTATTATGTCCATGATATAGGGGTGTGAGGTTGGAAGATGGTAACTGGAATAAAAGTGGACAAATCCCATTACCGAAAGTCAACTGACTTAGTCTTTTGTTCCCGCTCCCTTTTTCCTTGACCTTTCCCAGGTCTGCCCAAGACAGAGGTTTGCCAGGAGTATTATGGGATGCCCCCACCGCCAGTGGCCTTTGGACCAGCCCTGAAGCTGCAACTGGGGGATATCATTGAGCTCACCAAAGCAGAAGTGGATCAACAGTGGTGGGAGGTAAGCGTGGCTCAATCTCTCCTGGATGTTGCCAGGGGACATTTTAGTAACCCAGATACCTCGCTAGGAGTCAACCTGGACACGGCGCTAATGTTGCCTCTACACTAAAGCAGCATGGTGGCACAGCGGTAGAGTTGCTGCCTTACATCGCCAGAGACCCGGGTTTGTTCCTGACGGCAGGTGCTGTCTGTGCGGAGTTTGTACGTTCTCCCCGTGACCTGCGTGGGTTTTCTCCGGGATCTCTGGCTTCCCCCCACACTCCAAAGGCGTACAGGTTTGTAGGTTAGTTCTCAGTAAAGCCTCAATGGTGATACTAAAGCTACTGAATGCACTTTCTTTCAGGGAAGAAGCACATCCACCAATGACATTGGTTGGTTTCCATGCATGAAAGTAAAACCCTTTGTTTGCGTAAGTAACAGATCTTTGTTTGTGTGTATTACTGTTGCTTGGTTCTGTGGTCAGCCATGTGAGCATGAGAGGTGAAAGGCAGAATGGCCTCATCCTGTACTGTTCTTTGTTTAGAGTTATATAGTGAGGGTGACTGTGGTTCTTAACCTGGGGGGTCATTTGGGGCCTTACCGGGGGACATGAAGGGGTCATAAATAACATATCCATTTGTTGAGCCCATGTTTAGGAACCTAAAGCCCCTGTCCCACTGTACGAGGTAATTCACGAGTTCTCCCGAGTTTTCCCCTGATTCGAACTCAGAGAATGTCCGTAGCGAGTCAGTAGGAGTTCGTGGATGTCTCGTAGCGGCTCGTAATGCTAACGGTAGGCACTCAGGACATCCGGTAAACTCGTGACGTTTTTTTCATCCCTGCAAAAAATGTCCACGAGTGAAAGAATACTCATGATGAAAAAAATTGGTACTTTTTACTCGTACGAGCCACTACGAGACGTCCACGAACTCCTACGGACCTGCTACGGACATTCTCCGAGTTTGTATCAGGGGAAAACTCGGGAGAACTCTTGAATTACCTCGTACAGTGGGACAGGGGCTCGACAAAGGTACATACGCATACAGTACTTTGTTTGTGTATGTGCGTACGTACTGGTGCCAAAAAGGTTAAGAACCACTGGATTAACATTTGATTCTGATGAATGAAATCCAAGATAAATCTGAAGGGGGGTCCCGATCGGAAACGTCACCTATCCATGTTCTCCTGAGGTTCTGCCTGACCCGCTGAGTTACTCCAGCACTTTGTGTCACCATCAGTGTTCGTTTCTCCAGCACACCCACCTTGACTATGTCCCTCACCTCGTGGCGATCCCTGGAAGCGATGGCGCGACGCACTCTGTGACGCGTCGGGCGACAATTCTGTCAACATGTTGGATGACAGAAGCCAACAGCGAGCTACATCGTCTGACAAACGAGCGAACGAACGGACGACACGCAAATCACCCAGTCACTCCATCCCTTCTCAACTCCTCAGCACACAGGCTGTGTCCATATCTCTCCCCAATACTCAACACACTTGGACACCCTTCTCAATGCTCCATTGTTCACTAGATGTATTCCACAATACCCAGACAATCTATCTGAATCTACGCTGCGTTACCCCCAACATTTTGTGTCTACCTTCGATCTATATTTTCTACCTCCTCAATAAAAATCCCCCAAAAAATCAGCCTCACAGTGCCAAGGACCCGGGTGCTGTCTGTGTGGAGTTTGCACTGTCTCCCCGTGACTCCCAACTCCCAAGGGGGACCCTGGAACCAGGGGCCACAGTTTAAGAATAAGGGGTAAGCCATTTAGAACGGAGATGAGGAAACACTTTTTTCACACAGATAGTTGTGAGTCTGTGGAATTCTCTGCCTCAGGGGGCGGTGGAGGCAGGTTCTCTGGATACTTTCAAGAGAGAGCTGGATAGGGCTCTTAAAAATAGCGGAGTCAGGGGATATGGGGAGAAGGCAGGAACGGGGTACTGATGGGGATGATCAGCCATGATCACATTGAATGGCGGTGCTGGCTCGAAGGGCCGAATGGCCTACTCCTGCACCTATTGTCTATTGTCAAAGGCGTGCAGGCTCATAGGTTCATTGGCCTCTTGTGAAGATGTCCCCGTAGAGTACAGGGGAGTGGACGAGGAAGTGGGACAACATCGAACCACTGTGATCAGGTGACCAACGATCGGCATGGACTCAGCCGGCCGAAGGGCCTGTTTCTGTGCTGTATCTCTTTAAACAAAGAAGAACACTTTTAATAAAGCAAAGAAAATCGGTAACCTTCCGGATAAAAGTATTAAAAAAAATAAAAATAGTACACATGTTTAGTTTAGTTTAGAGA
>CM075992.1:3938728-3990711 GCA_038087875.1 Malacoraja senta
ACACACGCCCTGAGGAGTGGGGGACAGAAGCCCTGAGGGGGTGGGGGCAGAAACCATGAGGGGGTGGGTAAGTTGGGTGCCTTGGGAGTGTGGATGGGTAGGATAGGTGGCCTGGGAGGATGGGTGGGTCAGATGCGTGCCCTGACAAGTTGTGTGGGTAAAATGTGTCTGGGGAGAGAGGATACATCCTAGGGAGGAATGGATGGATGTTTCTCTAGGGGGGGAGTAGAGAGTACTCCAGATGACATAAGATGAGTGCTTGAAAAGTGATATTGGCCTCGGCAGGGATGGGTTAGTAAGGTGTGTGTTCCTGGTGTGGGTGGGTAAGACCTCTAGGGGTGGTGCAGTATAATATGTTCTGGAATTCTTTAACATTGACTCAGCATCAGATTAAAGAACAAGGAAACCTCTCCTAATCACTCACCTATTGTCTTCAGACAATTGATGGATCAGTGTTTATTCAGTTTGAAGATAACATTTGGAAGAAGTAGAATCTGTATCGTTCAGAAAAAAGTGCTGGAGGAATTGAGCAGACCAGGCTGCATTTTGGGGGGGGGAATGGGCAAATGAGTTGGTTGGGACATTTCTTTACATTAATGGAGTAGCTCCCCACTACTCCATCAGCCTGTCAGCCATCAAATCTTGGATGCAACTCAACTTCCTTAAATTAAACAGTAACAAAACAGAATTTCCCCTCATTGGCTCCAGATCAACACTTACCAAAATTAACAACCCCACTCTCACTATTGACGGCACCACTGTCTCCCCATCTCCTCAGGCCCGCAACCTTGGCATGACCTTTGACTCAACCCTCTCCCTTGAGCCTCACATCCGCCATGTTGTCAAAACATCATTTTTTCACCGCAACATTGCCAAAATCAGACCCTCTCTCACACCCCCCGCTGCTGAAAGACTCATCCATGCCTTCATCTCCTCCCGACTGGACTACTGTAACTCTCTCCTCTTTGGCATTAATTCCAGCAACATCAACCGACTCCAACTGGTCCAGAATGCAGCCGCCCGACTCATCACCCACACCAAATCCTGGCACCACATCACCCCAGTTCTCAAAGAACTTCACTGGGTTCCCATTTCCCACCGGATCATCTACAAAATCCTGGTCCTCACCTACAAAGCCCTCAACCACTTGGCCCCCCCTTATCTCACTGACCTCCTCTCCCCCTACCAACCCTCACGGTCCCTCAGATCCACATCAGCCGGTCTCCTCTCCATTCCGAAATCCAACCTCTGCACTTTTGGAAACAGAGCCTTCTCCAGGGCAGCTCCCAGGCGCTGGAACTCCCTCCCACAATTGATTCAAAATTCTGAGTCCCTCACCATCCTTCAGTCCCCCCTCAAGACCCATCTCTTCACCTCTGCATACCCTTAGTCCCATGTCCCCCTCCCCTTTGCATCTCTGTCTTACTGCTCTATTTTGTTTTGTTCTTGACTCTCCATGTGAAGCGACTTTGTGTCCTTGAAAAGCGCTATACAAATAAAATGTATTATTATTATTATTATTATTATTATCTCTTGCACAACTGCAGCCTGAACCCATGAGTTCATACAGCAAACTGTTTTTGGCTCAAGATTCCAGTGTCTGCAGTTTTTGTGTATTCTGGATGCTCATGACCAAAAATAGCTTGATAGCACCACCAATAATTGAGTTGGCTGAGTTCTGAAGCCACCGCTGATGGGTTTAGTCTGCAGTGAGTAAAACAATGTGAGAAAGATACCTAAATGGCCTTTCCCTTGCCAAACTGCCTAGCTTGGTCCATGGCAGCAATTTTCCACGGACCAAGCTCTATTTTCACACTGAGGATGCCATTCTGCCCTGTGGTACTATCATAGTGCTGAATGGGATTGGATAGATCTGGCGGCCCAATTCTAGGCATCAAGATGACACTGTGGACCATTTGCAACAAAAAATGTATTTCTTCACAATCTGTAATGTCATGACCCATTGCTAAATTACAAGCATGCAAGGAGTAGCACCAGGTATACCTAAAAAAATGCGGTGCCAATTAAATAGTAGTGCTGCCGAGGATTCAACGTGTGTTACATACATAGATACATAGAAAATAGGTGCAGGAGTAGGCCATTCGGCCCTTCGAGCCTGCACCGCCATTCAATATGATCATGGCTGATCATCCAACTCAGTATCCCGTACCTGCCTTCTCTCCATACCCCCTGATCCCTTTAGCCACAAGGGCCACATCTAACTCCCTCTTAAATATAGCCAATGAACTGGCCTCAACTACCCTCTGTGGCAGAGAGTTCCAGAGATTCACCACTCTCTGTGTGAAAAAGTTTTTCCTCATCTCGGTCTTAAAGGATTACCCCCTTCTCCTTAAGCTGTGACCCCTTGTCCTGGACTTCCCCAACATCGGGAACAATCTTCCTGCATCTAGCCTGTCCAACCCTATAAGAATTTTGTACGTTTCTATAAGATCCCCTCTCAATCTCCTAAATTCTAGCGAGTATAAGCCAAGTCTATCCAGTCTTTCTTCATATGAAAGTCCTGACATCCCAGGAATCAGTCTGGTGAACCTTCTTTGCACTCCCTCTATGGCTATAATGTCCTTCCTCAGATTTGGAGACCAAAACTGTACGCAATACTCCAGGTGTGGTCTCACCAAGACCCTGTACAACTGCAGTAGAACCTCCCTGCTCCTATACTCAAATCCTCTTGCTATGAAGTCCAACATACCATTCGCTTTCTTCACTGCCTGCTGCACCTGCATGCCTACTTTCAATGACTGGTGTACCATGACACCCAGGTCTCGCTGCATCTCCCCATTTCCTAATCGGCCACCATTTAGATAATAGTCTGCCTTCCCGTTTTTGCCACCAAAGTGGATAACCTCACATTTATCCACATTATACTGCATCTGCCAAACATTTGCCCACTCACCCAGCCTATCCAAGTCACCTTGCAGTCTCCAAGCATCCTCCTCACAGCTAACACTGCCCCCCAGCTTAGTGTCATCCGCAAACTTGGAGATGTTGCTTTCAATTCCCTCGTCCAGATCATTAATATAAATTGTAAATAGCTGGGGTCCCAGCACTGAGCCTTGCGGTACCCCACTAGTCACTGCCTGCCATTGTGAAAAGGACCCGTTTACTCCTACTCTTTGCTTCCTGTTTGCCAGCCAGTTCTCTATCCACATCAATACTGAACCCCCAATACCGTGTGATTTAAGTTTGTATCCTAATCTCTTATGTGGTACCTTGTTGAAAGCCTTCTGAAAGTCCAGATACAACACATCCACTGGTTCTCCCCTATCCACTCTACTAGTTACATCCTCGAAAAATTCTATAAGATTCGTCAGACACGATTTACCTTTCGTAAATCCATGCTGACTTTGTCCAATGATTTCACCACTTTCCAAATGTGCTGCTATCCCATCTTTAATAACTGACTAGCAGTTTCCCCTCTACCGATGTTAGACTAACTGGTCTGTAATTCCCCGTTTTCTCTCTCCCTCCCTTCTTAAAAAGTGGGGTTACGTTTGCTACCCTCCAATCCTCAGGAACTACTCCAGAATCTAAAGAGTTTTGAAAAATTATCACTAATGCATCCACTATTTCTGGAGCTACTTCCTTAAGTACTCTGGGATGCAGCCTATCTGGCCCTGGTGATTTATCGGCCTTTAATGCATTCAATTTACCCAACACCACTTCCCGACTAACCTGGATTTCACTCAGTTCCTCCATCTCATTTGACCCGCGGCCCCCTGCTATTTCCGGCAGATTATTTATGTCTTCCTTAGTGAAGACGGAACCAAAGTAGTTATTCAATTGGTCCGCCATATCCTTGTTCCCCATGATCAATTCACCTGTTTCTGACTGCAAGGGACCTACATTTGTTTTAACTAATCTCTTTCTCTTCACATATCTATAAAAACATTTGCAGTCAGTTTTTATGTTCCCTGCCAGTTTCCTTTCATAATCTATTTCCCTTTCCTAATTAAGCCCTTTGTCCTCCTCTGCTGGTCTCTGAATTTCTCCCAGTCCTCTGGTATGCTGCTTTTTCTGGCTAATTTGTACGCATCATCTTTTGCTTTGATACTATCCCTGATTTCCCTTGTTATCCACGGATGCACTACCTTCCTTGATTTATTCTTTTGCCAAACTGGGATGAAAATTTTTTGTAGTTCATCCATGCAGTCTTTAAATGCCTTCCATTGCATATCCACCGTTAACCCTTTTAGAACTAATTGCCAGTCAATCTTGGCCAATTCACGTCTCATACCCTCAAAGTTACCTTTCTTTAAGTTCAGAACCGTTGTTTCTGAATTAACAATGTCACTCTCCATCCTAATGAAGAACTCAACCATATTATGGTCACTTTTGCCCAAGGGGGCACGCACAACAAGACTGCTAACTAACCCTTCCTCATTACTCAATACCCAGTCTAGAATAGCCTGCTCTCTCGTTGGTTCCTCTACATGTTGGTTTAGATAACTATCCCTCATACATTCCAAGAAATCCTCTTCCTCAGCACCCCTGCCAATTTGATTCACCCAATCTATATGTAGATTGAAGTCACCCATTATAACTGTTTTGCCTTTGTTGCACGCATTTCTAATTTCCTGTTTGATGCCATCCCCAACTTCACTACTACTGCTAGGTGGCCTGTCCCTTAGTGTTTCGCAGCTCTACCCATACCGATTCCACATCCTCCAAGCTAATGTCCTTCCTTTCCACTGCGTTAATCTCCTCTCTAACCAGCAACGCTACCCCACCTCCTTTTCCTTTCTCTCTATCCCTCCTGAATATTGAATATCCCTGGATGTTCAGCTCCCAGCCTTGGTCACCCTGGAGCCATGTCTCCGTGATCCCAACTATATCATAATCATTAATTGCTATCTGCACGTTCAACTCATCCACCTTATTACGAATGCTCCTTGCATTGAGACACAAAGCCTTCAGGCTTGTTTTTACAACGCTCTTACCCCTTATACAATTATGTTGAAAAGTGGCTCTTTTTGATTTTTGCCCTGGATTTGTCTGCCTGCCACTTTTACTTTTCACCTTGCTACCTATTGCTTCCGCCCGCATTTTACACCCCTCTGTTTCTCTGCTCACCCATTTAAGAACCCCACCACCTCTTATTCTCTGTTTATTATTGTTTTCTTCTTTCCCCCCTACATGTTGGGTCTGAGTGCTTTCCTTCTCTGCCTCCTGCCTCACACACTGTCTAATAGCATTCTCTATTTGAGTCCCTCCCCCCAACCATTCTAGTTTAAAGTCTCCCCAGTAGCCTTTGCAGATCTCCCCGCCAGGATATCGGTCCGCCTCAGGTTCAAGTGCAACCCATCCTTTTTGTACAGGTTGAACCTTCCACAAAAGAGGTCCCAATGATCCAGAAATTTGAATCCCTGCCTTCTGCACCAGTCCTTCAGCCACGCATTTATCCTCCACCTCGCTCCATTCCTACTCTCACTGTCGCGTGGCACAGGCAGTAATCCCGAGATTGTTACCTTTGCTGTCCTTCTCTTTAACTCCCCTCCTAACTCCCTAAATTCTCCTTTCAGGACCTCTTCTCTTTTTTTACCTATGTCATTGGTACCTATATGTACCACGACCTCGGGCTCCTCTCCCTGCCCTTTCAGGATATCTTGGACACGTTGAGACACATCACAGACCCTGGCAGCAGGGAGGCAAACTACCATCCGGGTCTCCCGACTGCGTCCACAGAATCGCCTGTCTGACCCCCTAACTATAGAGTCCCCTATTAGTATTGCCCTCCTCTTCTTTTCCTTACCCTTCTGAGCAAGGAATGGGTGACGTTTTGGTTTGAGACCCTTCTTCAGACCCAGTACAGTTACTGTTATCTGATGCACCATCTACAAGGAACTTGTCAGAAGTGTTATGCAATACTCTCCACTTGTCCAGCCCGGCTAATTACAGCTCAAACGCCACAATCATCAGCAAAGTGGTGGAGATATTATAGTGTATTCAATGGTATATACTCTCCAGTGCCCATTTGGGTTTTTGCCAGGCCCATTTGACTCCAGGCCTCATCACAGCCTCTGTTGTGTGGATAACACACTGAATTCCAAGGTGAGGTATGAGTAATTGTCCTCGACATCAAAGACACATTTGACCAAATGCAGCATTGGGGTGTGGGAAAGCTCCAATGATTGCAATGAAATCTTGTACAAATTAAGGTGGTTGTGTTATGGAAGGGCAAACATCCATTAGGTGCAGTACATCAAGTTGGAAGAATTACTAGAACTGAGTGTTTGGATTGCTAGATAATAGGACAGGCACCGATTAAAGGCCACGTGTTACGAGGGGAGTAGTTGATGGAGATTTATAGTGAACCGGGAAATCTTTGCAGGAGGTCCCCAGGGCAGTGTCTTGGGTCCAATCATCTTCATCATTCAATTATGTTCTTTCCATCATAAGGTCAGAAGTAGGATATCTGATTCTGTTTGCAGTACTGAAGTTGGAGCAGTTCATATGAGCAGTGAGAGACCACGACAAAGGCTCAAAGTGGCAAGTAATGTTCATGGAGTCAACCAATGATGGTCTTCACCAATTCCGTACAGACAGCACCCGTGGTCAGGATCGAACCCAGGTCTCTGGCGCTATAAGGCAGCAACTCTACTGCTGCGCCGCCGTGCTGCCCATAGTAATGCGAGTGAACAACGTTAGCTGCAGATTTTGCCCCACCCACATCCTAATTTGGAAGTATATATTGCTATTCTTTTATTGTTGCTAGGTTGAAATCTTGAAACTCCCCAGTCAACAACACTGTGAGTACTTTGACCAGAAATACTGCAGTAGAATAAGAAGGTAGCGTGCATCTCGAGAGCAGTTGAGAAGTGCCAATAAATGCTGTCCTTGCTAATGTTTCATCAAAAAGACGGCTTTCCTGATACTGAATGTAAGCCCAGATTTTGTTGCAGGATTCCCTGAAGTCTAACCAACATATGTTTTATTACTGCAAGTGCTAAACCTGCGAAACAAGCCAGATATCACCTGACAGGCAAAAAAACACTGCAGATTTAGAGCACAGGAGGAGAGTCTGTAGCCCATCATTGTCTGTGCCAGATCTTTGTTAAAATACACTAATTAATTACATAGCAAGCACTCATCTCCTTTATGCGATACCTTTAAGGTCATCTGGAATAAATGCAGCATCTGCAGAGAGAAAAAAATTGCGCCAATATCATAGGTTGATGACCTTTCATCAGACCTATCCAATTGACCTGAAATAGTTGAATTTTGTGTTGAGGGTTGTGCCTAGTCAGGACAGACACAAACTCCTGGAGTAACTCAGCGGGTCTGTCAGCATATCTGGATAAAGAGAATGGGATGGGGGGGGGGGGTGTGGGGGTAGAAACTGAAGGTGAGAGAAGGTCAGAAGAAATGTCTGATTTGCTCTGGCCTTTTCTTGCCTACAGTCCGCCCCCTCCTCCTACTTCCAGTCTGAAGAAAGGTTCCAACCTGAAACGTCAGCTGTTCTTTTTCTCCAGAGATGCTGCCTGATCTACTGTGTTATTCCAGCATCTGCAGTTCCTTCCTACACACATAGTCAGGACTTGCTGCTTCTAGACTGTAGACTTAATTGGAAAAGTATAAGAGGGCACAGTTGCCTGCCTGCTGCTCGCTCGCTCTGCTCCTGCAACTGGAAACACGCCACGTGGCGCCAGCTCGTTGGATAACCTGGCGTAAACCGTGGGGGGGGGCGGTATAACGGGAACCTCGCGCCATAATCAGCCGATTGAGACACGTGTTGACAGTGCGACAAAGGTGCAATGGCGCATGCTGCGTCTGCATCCAACCCGGTACCTCGCTTTGTGGTAGCCGTTGCAAAACAGTGCCGAATGCAACAGTCTTCAAGTGTTTATTGCTCGCTTTCTCGCTGTCTAACGCAGTGCTATGTGCCAACCGCCACCACGAACGGAAAAGAAATCCGTAAAAGCGAGGATAGACTGTACGTCAAGAGTGTGAAATTGACTGTGTGAAGTGAGAGCAGGTTTGAAATTGGCACCAAAGGTGATGACCTTCAAGGTTTATGCAACCATCACCATTACAGTTATGAATATATTTATTTTAAAAAAGAGTTCAGATGGGGCACAAGTTATGGGGAGAAGAAGGAAGTTGTTTGTAATTGGTGAAGTTTAAAATTGGAGAATTCAATGTGCATACTGTTGAGTAGTAAGCAACCGAGGCGGCATATGAGGTGCATTAAGGCCTTACCCTGGCAATGGAGAATGCTCAGGACAGAAAGATTTGTACGTGCCCCAGATATGGAGGGAATACAATGAAAATTTCCCATTAATAGCCCATTGCACTTTTAATTGCTGTTCTGTTTAGATATTAAGACAGAGAACCAGACAAGTAATGTATCTTGAATAAATGTAACGTCTTGGTGTCCTCATCCCTTATGATAGATGATTCCACATGTACATCTCCCTCAGATGAAGACATTTCATTTTGATCTAAACCAATCTACTGAATATTTTCCGTTTTCTGTCTTCGTGCAGTTACATCTTTTAATGAATTATTCTAAACCTTTTCAAACTAATGTTTGGATTACAGACGCGTAATTCCTTGTTTTCCCTCTTTTTTTAAATAATTGGTTACATTTGGTACCCTCCAATCTGTAAAAAAGCACTCAAGTCTAAAATATTTTAAAAGATGACCAGCAATATTTTTATTATTTTCTTCCTCTAATATTCTAAGATCTACAGGTCTCCGAGATCAGGATTCGCACTTGAAGGCCATTTACATTTACAACTACAGGCACTGGGAGAAAGACATGGGTTCATTTTCTCTCATTGGATCCTGCAGAACAGTGTCATTAAAATGATGCTCAAGTATCATGTTGTATAATCCACTAAATGAATGAAAATAAGGCTAGTTTCCTAAAAGCATTCCAGGGCACAGTGGTGCAGCGGTAGAGCTGCTGCCTTACAGCGCCAGAGTCCCAAGTTCGTTCTTGACTACAGGTGATGTCTGTACAGATTTTGTATGTTCTCTCTGTGATTGTGTCGGTGTTCCTCTGGGTGCTCCGGTTTCCTCCAACACTCCAAAGACATACAGGTTTATGAGTTAACTGGCTTTGGTAAAATTGTCCCTAATGTGTAGGATAGTGCTAGTGTAGTTGATCGCTAGTTGGTGAGGACTTGGTGACCTGAAGGGCCATTTCTCTGAACTAAATATTCCCTAACTAAAGGTAAGGGCAAATGTGTAAATTATGACGGTGGGAATACCATTTTTTTTCTTCCAACAACCAAAAGAGAGCTACATCTCTTGCATTGTGTAACATTTATTTCTGCTTTTAGTTTCAAATATTATTGGCAGTGCTTCTTGACTGAAGTATATTGCTGGTATTAAATATTGTAATGAAAAGTGTACAAAGTGTACAAAGTGTCCCGGGATTTGATGTTGGGGATTTCCAATGAAATGTTATCTTAGATGAGGAATTGGTCTGTCAAAAATGTTGTGATCTTAGTCATTAATGATTTTGACACCAAGTTAAAGTCATCAAAAGCCAATTGCGTATGGGTGGAGGTCTTGGATATTTCAATGAACATCCCAAAGTGCAGCTGCTGCAAATCTAAAACGACAACGGAAAAATGATGAAACAACTCGGTAGGTCAGGCGGCATCTGTGAGAAGGGAAACAGAATTAAAGTGTAGAAAGGAACTACAGATGCTGGTATATACCGAAGGTAAACACAAAATGCTGGGTTAAATCAGCGGGTCAGGCAACATCTCGAGACAAAGGATGGGTGACATTTTGGGTCGGGGCTGAGACTGAAGAAGGGTCCCGACCTGAAATGTCACCCATCCTTTTCATCCAGAGATGTTGCCTGGCCCGCTGAGCTACTCCAGCATTTTGTGTGTATCTACAGAATTAATGTTTCAGGCCATGACCGTTCGAAGAGCTTTCAACCTGAAATGTTAATTCTATTTCTCTTCCCCCAGGCATGCACTGACCTGACTATTTCCACCATTTTTGTTTATGTCTTGGATCATTTGTGTTTGCATCTGAAGAAATGCGCCCATTGAAAATTGCCTTGAATATTTAATTTAATAGTTGTGGCTTTTCAGTTATTGAACCAGATATTTTAAAATTAGAAAGTTTATGTATTGGATACTTAGAGCTTCATATTCTCCTACTCCTGGTTCATGGAGTGTTGCGAGCACGTCGTTTGTCAGCGAGTAGCTTCATTTGGTGCACTGGCATCTTTCATACTGGTTAGCTGTTTGGATGTCTCCAGTCAATTACCAAAGCATAATTCCCCAGAGGAATAATGACTGCATCTTCTTTGCACAGCCCCTACATATACTTTTAATATTGCATTACATGAATAAAAAATGGAGCAGTGCCTTTATGTTCAAAGAGTGTTTTGAATGGGCTTACGAATCTGCCAAATTTCATGGATAACAAGGAATAGTGTGGCGTTATCTGTAAGTCTACATTGTCTGTTAAAACATTCTATATATAACTTTAATTCCTTTAGACTTTAGAGATGCAGCGCGGAAACAGGTCCTTTGGCCCATTGAGTCCGCGCCGACCAGCAATCACCCAGTACACCAACATTATCCTACATTTTATAATTTTACCGAAGCCAATTAACCAACAAACCTGCATGTCTTCGGAATGTGAGAGGAAACCGGAGCACCCGGAGAAAACCCACCTGGTCACAGGAAGAACGTACAAACACCATACAGACAGCCGCTATAGTCAGGATCGAAGCTGGGTCTCTGGCGCTGTAAGGCAGCAACTCTACTGCTACGTTACTGTGCTGCCCTTTAATTTATTTAAATAATTTTTTGAAGACAAACGTGATGATTTATAGAACCAGTTCCATTGTGTAGCAAACCTTCTAATAATGAACCATAAATAGCAACTTGAAAGCTAGAATAATAGCCGAAAATGCAACATATACTCAGCGGGTCACGCCTCATCTGTGGAAATAGAAACAGAGTTAATGATTTGTGTTGAAAGCCATTCATCAGAACTGGGAAGGAATGACAAGAAGCTTGATAAGCTATAACTGAGAGCAGCAGCTTTACGGTGTAGTGTCAAACATCCGTTTTAAGTTTAGCTTTAGTTTATTGTTGTCACATGTACTGGGGTACAGTGAAAAGCTTTTGTTGCGTGCTATCCAGTGAAAGAAAAGACTACATGATTACGATCAAACTGTTTACAGATAAAGGGTATAACGTTCAGTGCAAGATAAAGACCGATTAAATATACTTCAACGGTCTCCATTGAGGTAGCTAGGTGGTCAGGACAACACCTTTGCTGGTGAGAGGATGGTTCAGTTGCCTGATAATAGCTGGGAAGAACCTGTCCCTGAATGGGCGAGGGGACAGAATCTCTCTTGCGTAAGGGGAGAAGAGTGAGACTGGTCTTTAATTATGCTGGTGGTCTTGCTGAGGCAGCGTGAAGTGAAGATGGAGTCAATGGAAGGGAGGTTGATTTGTGTGATGGTCTAGGGTACGGCCACAGCCCATATACATACCTCCCTCTTGGTGGGAAATGTTGCCACTTAGGTTCCTCTTACATCTTTCACCTTGAACCTATGTCTTCTAGTTCTTTATTGCCTAGGAAAAGACTGTGCATTCACTTTATCTGCACCTCTGTAATATCATCCTTCATTCTCCTAAGCACCAATAAATAATGTCCTAGCCTACACAACCCCTCCCTATAATTCAATACCTGGAGTCCTGGCAACTTGCTTGTAAATATTTTCCATAGTTTTTTCCCCCAGATTAATGTCATCTTTTCTGTAGCTTGTTGATCAAAACGGAACACAAGCCTCCAACTGTGGAGTTGTAAACAGTATGTACAACTGCAACATAAAAGGCTGACTTCTAGGCTCAGTCCCCTTACTGATGAAAACCAATGCACCAACAGCCTTCATCATCCTTTCCACCTGTGGCATCGGAACTATGTCTTTTGTCCCTGTGTTCTACAGTAATCTCCACGCCCATACTGTTCACTTTGACAATCTTACTCGAGCTTGATTTCCAAAAATGTAATACTCTGCACTAATCTGCAATAACTTCCATTTGCCATTACTCGGTTCGCTCACCTAGCTGATCAAGATTGGAATTAGAACTGATCATTTTTGGAACAATTGAACCCAGCTGGCTTCGTTTCAAAAGAGCTTTCTTAATTATGGCTTAATATTGGCAAAAAAACGTATACTGAAATTTTGGAAAAACGCTCCTACGCCAACGATAAAAATGTGGATTTCTAATATGTCGGAACTGTTACACCTAGAAGATATGAGATTCCTCATAGCAGGTAAACCAGACCATTTCCAAAAGATTTGGTCTCCATATATCGACTTATTACAAACATAGGGTGCGACAAAATGTTGATAATAAATGGTTTCAGGACCTGGTGAGGGGCGAGTAAAGATATGAAGTAGGTACATCCCTTTTTATCTTGTCTTATCTTATCTTACTTTTTTTTTTTTTTTTCCTTCTTTTGGTTTTTTCTTTTTGTTTAACTCTTTCTTGTGGTTTAGGTCCCTATGGGGTTTCCTGGACCACTCTTTCACTCACTTACTATCTCTGCTAACTCTTTATATCCTTTTTCTTATTAAAGTTTAAAATAAGAAGTGGTACAAGAAATGTATAATTTTAAGTTTGTTTGAGATTATTGTACTGTATGTACAATACTTCTAATTTAAAAAAATAAAATAAAATAAAGATTGGTATTCAGATCTTCAGTGCAAAGATGTTGAAATATCCAAGCGATGTGGGTTTATTTGTAAGGATCTGCCATATGTGGCTTAGTTGCTGCTGATAGGTGACACTGCTCTTGGACATAGGTCTCAGTTCTATTAGCTTTCTGTATCTGGTTAGTGTGGGAAGACTAATAAGTTGTCTGAGTTGTGGGGCAGATCCAGGCCAGTCTTAGCCATGTGACCAAGTTATATGCATGTGTGAATTCCATATCCCTTATGTTTTTTTCCTTTCCTTATCTTAGCTCTCTTTTCCAGTCTTGACAATTGCTGCTGATCCATCACAAACTTTATCTGATCCATTTACACAAGTGGAGACCTGATGTAAATATTAATAGAGGTGAATGATATATATCTAGCTAAAATCTGCCAAAATCTTTGTTTTGAACTTAGAATCAATTTCTGTCTCTGGTTAGTTGGAAGAATTGTAAGTTGTAATTGTAAGGACTGGCATGTACAGTGGGTTAAGAAACACTCCCAGATTTATCCATGCGAATGGTACACTACAACTTGTTCTTTAAAATGTTCTATTCAGGGTTTTATTCAGTTGGTTTTGAACAAGAACTTATGGTTGAAAGTTTAGTTGCAAATAAGTCTCAAGTTAGCTCCAACTAGCAATGTGGAACATCAAAATCGGCAACTATTGAACACAACTTCAACTGCTAGACAGAACAAATCCTCAACCTACTCAAGTATCAAACAGAAAGAATGCCAAACCACACAAGCAGGTTTTTGGGGTGATGACAATAGCTTGGTCATGGGGATGGGTTTCTCAGAAGCAACTGGCAGGAGCAAAGAGGAATAAAGTTCCTGTGAATGGAAACAGAACGTGCGTCACCGTGGTGGTGGAGTCATTAAATTTGAGAATGTTCCAGTGGAATTGAGTAGTGAAGCATCATGGAGAGGTTTTAAAGCCCTGTCCCACGGTTCATTCCAAGAGCTCTCCCGAGTAAAAAAAACAACCAAACTCGTGGTAAGCACGGAGAATGAACGTAGCGGGTACGTCGGAGCTCGGGGACGTCTCTTAGTGGCTCGTAACGCTAATGGCAGGTACTCGGGAAGACTCGTGAAGATTTTTCAACATGTTGAAAAATGTTCGAAACAAAAATGTCGGCAGATTTTTCAACATGTTGAAAAATGTCCACGAGAGCCCCAAGTACCGACGAGTGGCCATTACCGTAAATCTCCGAGTTCGAATCAGGGCAAACTCGGGAGAGCTCTTGGAATGAACTCATACCGTGGGACAGGGCTTTTATGCAGAGGGGGATTATAGAGGTGGAGAAGGTCAAGATCATGGAGGGGTTTGATTAAAATATAAAAATTAAACCATTGATTAATGTGAAGCCAGTGCAGGCTAGCGTAGTCATTTTGAGTGATTGGAGCACAGTTGTAGGAGACCACGTATTCATATGGACCAGAATTAGGAGTACTGCAGGAAAGATAAGTCATGGTTTGTAAACCAGCATCTGCAGTTCCTGATTTCTATACTAAGAGGCATTGTGGATGGATTCAGCAACAAATGAGATGAGATGGGGCAGAGAACGGTGAAGTTTTGGGGATAGAGATGAGTAATATAAGACTTTAACTTGGCATCATGTATTTCACAAAACTGCTAGCAGTCTAAATCAACTTCAGAGAACTGCCAAAGAGCAGGATGGAACAGGTGGCTAGTGAGATAAATCTGATAGATGGTGGCTTCGGTTTCCAAATGAATTAGTTGAAGGAAACCTGCCAATTCAAAAGTTGGATGTCAATAATGCAATTTGGAGGTGGTGTTGCATGTAAACAACTGCCATATTTGCAGATGTCAAGATGTTTGGATTGTAGGGCGGCACGGTGGTGCAGCGGTAGAGTTGCTGCCTTACAGTGCTTATAGTGGCAGAGACCCGGGTTCGATCCCGATTACGGGTGCTGTCTGTATGGAGTTTGTACGTTCTCCCTGTGACCACATGGGCTTTCTCCGAGATCTTCGGTCTCCTCCCACACATCAAAGACCTACAGGCCTGTAGGTTAATTGGCTTGCTATAAGACCAAAGAAGGAAGAGATTGAACTGTTTTTTGCCTTTCATCACGGTGAGGAATGTGGAGGAGTCACTGTAGTGGATGTCTGTTAAAATGTATTTTGTGTGTTCTGTTGCATTTTATTGCTATGACTATGGGAAATGAAATTCCTCGTATGTTGCAAAACATACTTTGCTAATAAAGTATTATTATATTGTATTGAGATGGGAACGATTATTAAAGTTGATGGAGGAAAAGGTACTTTGAAAAATTTGTCTTGGCTGTATTGAGTATTGATGCTTCTGACTTAAAAGTGAATATCTTTATTTTTGTAGGTCGCATTTACTTCTTCAATCATATAACTAACAAGAGTCAATGGGAGCGGCCCAAAGTGGGTGGAAATCACAATTCTGTCGAGCCTGACAAAGTCCGGTGCTCGCACCTCCTGGTGAAGCACAACCAGTCACGCCGTCCGTCTTCATGGAGGCAGGAGGAGATCACACGCAGCAAAGAGGAAGCGCTGGAAACATTGAATGGTAAGTGGATGGCAAATCACACCTCGCTGAACCCACAAAGCCTCCCACCTGCCATCAACTGCTGACATGCAACAACAGGACCAGAGGCCAGAGCCTCGGAGTTAAAGGATGTTCTTTTAGGAAGGAGATGATGAGAAATTTATTTAATCAGAGGGTGGTAAATCTGTGGAATTCTAAGCCACAGAAACCTGTGGAGGCCAAGTCAATGGATATTTTTTTAGGTAGGTAGATTCTTGATTAGTATACTGCCCTAATTTGACAAAAGGAAGCAACTGACAATTTTGTCAAAATTGAGTTATTGCTTGTATTAGGGTATTTGAGATATGCTCTACATAATGGTGAACAAAATAAGTCTTCTCTGAGTACAATTTGAAAATATTTATACCAGAGAAGTAAGAAATTCCATCACAGAGCTGAAAGAAAAACCCGTTTTCCTCATTTACAAGAAAACGCCTTTCTGTCAGTTGCTTCCTTTTGTCAAAGTACGGCAATATGGATGTCAGCGGTTATGGGGAGAAGGCAGGAGAATGCAGGAGAATGGAGTTAGGTGGGAGAGATAGATCGGCCATGATTGAATGGGGGCGTAGACTTGATGGGCTGAATGGCCTAATTCTGCTCATTACTTGTGACTTTATGACATTGTATGCCAAGGTTAAATAGTGGCCCCTACTCCTCTGTTGGGTCGAAACACGAGTCCTGGCCCAGAAGCGCCATCTGTATATTTCTCTCCATATACGCTGCCAGAGCCACTGAGCTCCTCCAGTTTGTTTTTTGTTCAAGGTTCCACAAAAGGCCGGCTCGCAGCGGCGGAGTACTGCAGCGCCAGTAACCCGGGTGCGATCCTGACCTCGAGCTCTGTCTATATGGAGTTTGCATGTTCTTCCCGTGACTGCATGGGTTTCCTTCGGGTGCTTCGGTTTCCTCCCACATCCCAAAGATGTGTGGGTTTGAAGGCTAATTGGGTTTCATAAATTACCTTTAGTGTGTCGGGAGTGGGATACTGTAGAACTAATGTGAACAGGTGATAGATGGTCGGCATGAACTTGGTGGGCCGTAGGGCTTATGTCCATGCTGTATCTCTAAACTAAACTGCAGACTCTTGTGTTTCTGTTAATGCTACGGGTTTTTTTTCCGTTGAATGGACAAAAATCAAATTGGTGTCATCTAAATCAAGGAGAAAAGGCGTAAATTGAAAATTATGCACAAAATTTGCAAAGTGTATTGAAAAAATGTCTTGATTTAAAATACGGAATGTCATTTGTGCTGTTTCTAAATGTCATTCAATATGAAGAAATATTCAGTGCTTTAACTTTAAAGCAAATCTATTACAAGAACACAAGAAAGCTGCTGCCTTGATTTTTGCAGTGAGTTTATAGAATAAATTCTCTTAAATATAGAGACCTTGCCAATGAGAAATTAAATGAGTTTTGAAATATAGCAGCTTTTAATTTAGTTTGTGAAAATAGTAGATGAAGAATGAAGTGGCAGTGGCAACAAACCAACTTGCTGTTGTTTATTTGAGTTTATGCAGTAAAACATCCCAAAGTGTTTTTGAACTGAGAACTGTTGCTGAACTATGCAGGGCAATGGAGCTAATGTCTGGAAAGTTTGATAGATCTAGGTTTTAAGAAAATTCTATATCTTAATATCTTTTAACGTTTTAGCTGAGGAATTCCAGGATTTATGACCGTAGCAATTGGACAGCCAAAAGAAACAGAGTGAAGAAGTTAGTGGGCCTTTGTGAAATCGGGATTAAACTGCAGTTACGAGCTTTCCATGGATTGAGGGAATTACAGTGGTAGGGAGGGTAGGTCCAAGGGTTGATTGAAAGCAAGGAGGAGAACGTGAAGATTGATGAATCGCTTGGAATCAGAGGGTGAAATATACTTTAATCTATTTAAGAAGGAACTGCAGATGTTCAAGGAAATCGAAGGTAGTCAAAAATGCTGGAGAAACTCAGCGGGTGCAGCAGCATCTATAGATGCTGCTGCACCCGCTGAGTTTCTCCAGCATTTTTGTCTACCTTATACTTTAATCTATGTGCCCATTAGAACATGGTCAGCTGGTTTTGGATGTTAAACTAAACAGTTTCCTGTTTTTTTCTTGCTCCCTCTGACAGTGGTGTTATGATCACTGTCTTCCAATCTGTAGGATCTATTCTGGAATGCACAGTTTTTTGGAAGTTAATCAATACATCCACTCTCCAAAGTCAACTCTTTCAGACTGGATGTAGATGCACACATACTTGGGATTAGGCTCATTAACCTCTCCAGTGGTATTTCTTTACTCAAGCTAATTTCTTTTAATTCCTCGTATTGGTTCTCCAATATTTCTGGAATCTACCCCAGCCTACCCATCTGGTGGTGAATCTGTGGAGGCCAAGTCTATGGATATTTTTTAGGTGGCGATTGACAGATTCTTGATTAGTACGGGTGCCAGGGGTTATGGGGTGAAGGCAGGAGAATGGGGTTGTGAGGGAAAGATAGATCAGCCGTGATTGAATGGCGGAATAGACTTGATGAGCCAAATTTCCTATTCCTGCTCCTATATCATAAACTATCTCTCACCGCTTCATTTTAATCTGCTTAAATTGAACGTTAATTTTCAGTTAAGCTACACTTTTGCACATAATATGAAATTCTATCCCAATTATGATTGCTGTTTGTAGAAGATCATTTATAACAAGATTATTGTGCATTGAGAAAACAAATTAATTAGATCCAAAATAGTTTGTTCCCTAGTTGGTTGCTTAACATGCTGATCTGGAAATCTACATCGTGTTCATTTCAGGAATTCATCCACTAGGCTATTAATATTAATTTTGATTTGTTCTATCTTTATCTGGAGAAAATCCATCCCCATGCATTACCCTTGTTACATGAACCTATACTTTCCATATTGATATCACACGGTATCTCACTACTAGTTTTTGGGAGCAACTTCCACCAATGCTTTCCAATGGCCGCTACTGCAATGCTCCTCCATCCAAAGAGATTCTAATTCTGTCCCACATTCTGCGAAGGCAAGTTTGATAACTGCTGATGTCAACCCTTACTAACACTGCTACCACATTTCCTTTTTGCCTCTTGAATATCCGGGAATATTTTAGCCTCTAATTTTGATCGCTACATCCATATTTCTGTGCCTTGCATTCACCCACCTAATGAATGCAGAGTGCTTTAGATAAAATGCATTTAAATCAGTAATTCTCCCCCCCTCCACCAAATTTTTTTTTGATTCCATTTGGTGCTTGCCTCTGTTTCCACAACCTGTTTATTTTGCTTACTATATTTCTATTTTCCAACTTTGATTCGCTCTCTCCTGGCTCTCTTAGGCTCCCATCACAGCCAGGTTTGGGAACAGCTCCATCCAAGACCGCAAGAAATTGTGGAGAGTTGTAGTCATGGCCCAAACCATCACACCACCATCTGCCCTTCCATCGACTCTATCCATCTTCAGGCTGCCTCTGCAAGGCCGCCAGCATAATCAAGGACCGGTCTCATCCTGGTCACTCCCTCTTCTCCCCTCTCCCATCAAACAGGGGTCATTTTAACATTCAGTTTATTCTTGATATCGTGTTACAGGAGCAGAATTAGGCCATTCGGCCCCATCAAGTCTATCTTTCTGTCTTTCACAACCCCAATCTCCTGCCTTCTCACCATAATCCATGACACCCGTACTAATCAAGATAGACACAAAAAGCTGGAGTAACTCAACGCGACAGGTGACATCTCTGGAGAGAAGGACTGGGTGACGTTTGGGGTCGTGACCCTTCTTCAGGCTGGTTAGGGATAAGGAAAACGAGAGATATAGACCATGATGTGGAGAAATAAAGAATAAAAGATATGCAAAAAAGTAACAATGATAAAGGAAACAGGCCATTGTTAGCTGTTTGTAGGGTGAAAATCAGAAGCTGGTGCAACTTGGGTAGGGGAGGGATAGAGAGAGGGAATGCCGGGGCTACCTGAAGTGAGAGAAATCAATATTCATACCATTGGGCTATAAGTGTACTAATCAAGAATCTGTCAATCTCTGCCTTAAAAATATCCATTAACAGCCTCCAGAACAGTCTGGGACAATGAATTCCACAGATTCATCATCCTCTGACTAAAGAAATTCCTCCTCGTCTCCTTTCTAACGGTACGTCCTTTTATTCTGAGGGTATCGCGTCTAGTCCTAGACTCTTCCACTCTTGGGCCATTAGCTTAGTTTAGAGATACAGAGTCCCATGCACTAGCACTATCCTACGCACTCGGGACAATTTACAGTTTTTTACCAAATGTAATCAACCTACCAACCTGTACACCTTTGGAATGTTAGAGGAAATCGGAGCACCCAGAGAAAAACCACGCAGGTCAAGGGGAGAATGTAAAAACTCCGTACAGACAGCACACGTAGTCAGTTATCTAACCCGGGTTCCTCTGGTGCTGTAAGGCAGCAACTGTACCACCACGACAGGGTGCGCTCACATGTTATAAATAAAATATGGCGACATTAAAGGTTGGGAGCTAAATTGGAACTACAAAGTGAAACAGAAGTGTGGTTGTTCTGTCACCAAACTAATAACTTTTGACCTTTAAAATTCTCAAGTGTCCCCTGGTTTTTTTTCCTGCCGCATATTTCCAAGCATAACCTCAGCATGAGACTATTGATTTTACTGCAGTAGACAGCGGATTAAATGTAGAGCCTATTGTGGATTGGCACTTTCCGTGCTGCACTCATGGTTCGGGCTAAGCGCTCTCCCTTCCATCAGCAAGATTGCTGTGAAAATTTATAGGGCCAGATTCTGCTTTCGTGACACCTACAGTGGTAGAATGGGGTCTTTTTGTTCCAGAATTGATTGGATATTATATCTGGCTATCAGTCTCCTAAAGTGATCTTTCAGTGCTTCATTGTTGTGGGGAAATAATGGGATATAGGATTGCATTCTGCGTGGCTGTGGAGCATATTGTTATTAATGTTCTGATCGCACAATGTCGAGCCATTGATCAGACTACTGTGAACTTTTGTGTCTTAATTCAGGGTATATCCTAACGATCAAATCTGGAGATGCCTCATTTGAAAGCTTAGCATCCAAATACAGTGATTGCAGCTCTGCAAGAGAAGGGGGTGATCTGGGCTATTTTGGCAAAGGTAAGATGTGATATCTTTATCATGTAAGTGGCACCGGTAGTTTGCTGCTTCCACCTACACTGAAGTGATTGCAGTGATAATCTAACAGCGATGCCATCCAACGTGACACGAACGGGGCCGTTTCAGATTTGATTGCTATCAGCTTCCTATTGTGAATAGGCAGACCTTTTACTGATACCCACACTGATCCCACATGATGCACAGGGATTACATTATGTGTCCTAGGGTTTACACCAAACTATTTAGTACTCTTTCTTCTAAGAAAGTAGTTCATGCAATTTTGAAATTTTGATGTGGTTGCCTTCCCTGTTTGTGACCAAGGTGGCACTGGTTTAGAATAAATTTAGCTTATCTTAGCTTAGACATACAGTGTAGAAACAGGACAGTGGTCATCCGTCCGCCAGTTCTATCTTACACACTGGGGACAATTTACAGAAGCCAATTAACCTACAAACCTGCACATCTTTGAAATATGGGAGGAGACTGGAGCACCCGGAGAAAACCCACACGGTCACAGGGAGAAGGGAGAAGATACAAACTCCGTACAGACAGCACCCGTGGTCAGGATTGAATCCGGGTCTCTGGCGCTGTGAGGCAACGATTCCACTGCTGCGCCACTGCTGCTCTTAAATCTATTCTGGTTGATTTTCATTTGTCCATTCTCTTCCTTTGCCTTTTCAAAGTACTGACTTTTCCATTGACACCCTCTGTGCATCATATAAACCTGATTGTTCACCTGGATTCTTTTGATTATTTCCTTCATTCTATGCTTTCTAGTTCTTAACACTTCAATCTTATCCATCTATACCCTTTATGATTGAAACACCTCGACAGATTTCCTTGCAACCTCTGCTGTTCCAAGAATAATTTCATTTTCTCCAATCTATCTACATAACTACAGTCCCTCGTCCAGACAGTCAGTATGGCTTCCTCAACTGCATGTAAGAATACACTTTCAGTTGAACCATTGTTTTTTAAGATTTTATGAACCTCTCTACTCATTCTTGTCTGGGAAATTGCTATGCAATAGCTCCCCGCTGTTTCACTTCATGGTGTAAAATGCTAATGTCAGGCACAATTTAAAATAGAGAAGGAATTTTGGCTGACACGAAAAAAAGCATCAGTCCTGTAATATGTCTTTGATCTGGCCGCTGGGCATTGAGCCATTTCAAAGTGGTCACTTTTAAAAAGCTAAATATTCATTCCCTTTTGTTTTAACTTTATTACTATAATATTAACAATATTATAGTCATAGAGAGTCTGAAGGGCCTGTCCCACTTGGCCGTCATTTGCACGGCATTTACGCGACCTCCAAAAATGTGGTCATCGCGTTGTGACGCACGGGTAGCGTGTGGGTAGCGCGGGACGGGCGCATGGAGATGCGTGGAGGGGTGGAGTTGTGCGCGGTATCGCGCGGCGCTCCAGGATTTTGTGCTGCACGAAATCCTCGCGCGCCACCTGCGTGACATATATGGCGTCCCGATGTCTCACGTGTATCGCGTGGTGACGCATGGTTACGTCACCGTGCGTAACCATGCGTCACCACGCACCGCAGGGTATTCTAATGACGTCACGCGCACCAGACGGCATGATGACGCATGATTTGCGCGTAACGACGCGTCGACCTATTTTACATAGGACGCATAAATGGGGCGCAAATGACAGCCAAGTGGGACAGGCCCTTTACAGAGTAGAAACAGGCCCTTCGGCCCAATTTGCCCACACCGGCCAACATGTCCCATCTGCACTAATTCTACCTCCTCGCATTTGGCCCATATCCCTCCAAACCTGTCCTATCCATGTACCTGTCTAAATGTGGTTTCAACATTGTGATGGTACCTGCCTCAGCTACCACCTCGGGCAGCTCGTTCCGTACACCTATTACCCTTTGCATGAAGAAATTACTCCTCTTGTTCCTATTAAATCTTTTTCCCACTTGATTTTTATTTTTGTTTTATATTTCAGTTCAGTCTTGTATATGTTTTGGGTTTTTAATTAGAGTTCATCAAAATTTGCTCACTAAAATATCATGAAGCATCAGGTTTTGATATCTGAAATACAATTAAATGTTTTGGTAAATTGCCCCTAGTGTGCAGCATGTGAAAGTGGGATAGCATAGAAATAGTGTCTTGGTGATCGATGGTCGGCATGGACCTGGTGGTTTATATCATTAAACTAAACTACTACTGCCAAGGAGTTTCATCGGTTTAAAAGGAATTCCTCTGCAATGCATTGTGTTCTTGTCTAAAGCAGATGAACCAGCAGATGGCACCTAAGTTACTTGAAGCACTGTGTTGCAGTAAAGCAGACTTGGCATGGAGCATGTGTGCTCCGCTTGGCTTTAAGCCAAATGCTTCCTATCATGGTAAATAATTTTGGCAAACCAGTCTGAAGAAGGGTCACGACCCGAAACGTCACCCATTCCTTCTCTCCAGAGATGCTGCCTTCTCTCCAGAGTTACTCCAGCTTTTTGTGTCTATACCAGTGGTATGATTATCGATTTCTCTAACTTCAAGTAACCCCGGCATTCCCTCTCTACCTCCCCCACACGTCGCACCAACGTCTCGTTTTCACCCAACAAACAGCTAACAATGGCCTGTTTCCTTTTATCATCTTTATGTTTTTGCATATTTTTCATTCAATGTTCTTTATCTCTCGACATCATCCTCTATATCTCTCGTTGAGTTATCCAGCTTTTTGTGTCTACAGTTTAAACCAGCATCTTCCCACACATCTCTATTGTAAATCCACAAACCTGACTGTCCCGGTAGACCCATTGTCTCTGCCTGTTCGTGCCCCACCGAACTCATCTTCACCTACCTCGACTCCATCCTATGGTTAAATCCCTCCCTACCTATGTTCAAGACACCTCAGACACTCTCCGTCGTCTCCGCGCATTCCACTCTCTAGGCCCTCACCCCCTCATCTTCACCATGGACGTCCAGTCATTGTACACCTCCATCCCCCACCAGGATGGTCTCGAAGCCCTCCGTTTTTTCCTAGACCGAAGAAGCAACCTATACCCGGCCACTGACACCCTCCTCCGCCTAGCGGAGCTGGTCCTTACCCTCAATAACTTCTCATTTGACTCCTCCCATTTCCTCCAAATACAAGGCGTAGCTATGGGCACATGCATGGGCCCCAGCTACGCCTGCCTCTTTGTCGGGTACGTAGAACAATCCTTGTTCAATGCGTACCAGGGCCCCATCCCCGACCTCTACCTCCGCTACATCGATGACTGTTTTGGTGCCACATCCTGCACCCACACACAACTGACTGACTTCATCCGCTTCACCACCAACTTCCATCCGGCACTCAAATACACCTGGACCATTTCCGACACTTCCCTACCATTCCTTGACCTCACTATCTCCATCGCAGGTGATAGACTTCTTACCGACATCCACTACAAACCTACCGACTCCCATGGCTATCTGGACTACACTTCTTCCCACCCTGCTTCCTGTAAGGACTCCATCCCCCACTCCCAATTCCTCCGTCTACGCCGCATCTGCTCCCACGATGAGACGTTCCACACCAGGACATCCGAAATGTCCTCATTCTTCAGGGAACGGGGGTTCCCCTCCTCCACCATAGATGAGGCTCGCACCAGGGTCTCTGCCATACCCCGCAACACTGCTCTCTCTCCCCATCCCCCCACTCACAACAAGGGCAGAGTCCCCCTAGTCCTCACCTTTCACCCCACCAGCCGTCACATACAACAAGTGATCCTCCGTCAGTTTCGCCACCTCCAACGTGACCCCACCACTCGCCACATCCCATCTCCCCCCATGTCTGCCTTCCGCAAAGACCGCTCCCTCCGTAACTCCCTTGTCAATTCTTCCCTTCCCTCCCGTACCACCCCCTCCCCGGGTACTTTCCCTTGCAACCGCAAGAGATGCAACACTTGTCCCTTCACCTCCCCCCTCGACTCCATTCAAGGACCTAAGCAGTCGTTCCAGGTGCGACAGAGGTTCACCTGCATCTCCTCCAACCTCATCTATTGCATTCGCTGCTCTAGATGCCAGCTGATCTACATCGGTGAGACCAAGCGAAGGCTTGGCGATCGTTTCGCCGAACACCTCCGGTCGGTCTGCAATAACCAACCTGATCTCCCGGTGGCTCAGCACTTCAACTCCCCCTCCCATTCCGTATCTGACCTCTCTGTCCTGGGTCTCCTCCATGGCCACAGCGAGCAACACTGGAAATTGGAGGAAATGCACCTCATATTCCGCTTGGGCAGTCTACATCCTGGGGGCTTGAACATTGAATTCTCCAAATTCTGCTAGCCCTTGCTGTCCCCTCCCCTTCATCAGCCCTCTGGTTGTCTCCTCCCCTCCCCCAGCCCTCGGGCTCCTCCTCCGCCTTTTTTCCTTTCTTCTCCCCACCCCCTATCAGTCTGAAGAAGGGTTTCGGCCCGAAACGTTGCCTATTTCCTTCGCTCCATAGATGCTGCTGCACCCGCTGAGTTTCTCCAGCATTTTTGTGTACCATCTCTATTATAATCTGGCTTCAACTGTTTTTAAAATGTTGGTTGACGTGCACGTCAAGTGGAGTGGTGATTACTTTTAACACTTCTTTGCCATATGTCATGTGAAATTCAATGCTGAGACACTGCAGGTATGGTAAATGTGATGAGGCAATGGTCATGAAAGATCAACCATCCTGTGCCCAACCATAGACACATGGAGTGGGTGTACCAGCCTCTGGGAAGAGGAAATGAAATTGTGTTGCTGCCCAGATTATCACTCGGCCAGGACTGGCTCCTTTTACAGTCAGACGACGCTGAAGAAGGATCTCGACCCAAAACGGCACCCATTCCTTCTATCCAGATATGTTGCCTGCCCCGCTGAGTTACTCCAGCACTTTGTGTCTATCTTCCTTTTACAGTCATCCAAGCCTCGGCAATTCTCACTCCACGACCATCAATGCAAAAACATTCCAAGATGGCGCCCAACCCAGGGGACTATTTGGGTGTTAGCCACTGAAGCAGATCTCCAATCGCCTATTACAATCGCTCCACACTTTTAAATGGCTCGATTGTAATCGATTGTAATCGATTGTAATGGCTTGATTGTATTGTCTTTCCACTGACTGGTTAGCACGCAATAAAAGCTTTTCACTGCATCTCGGTACACGTGACAATAAAAGCTAAAAGTGAAGAGGTGAAAATAAATTTGAAAGCTTGCAGCTGCTATTGGAGTCTACTTGTGGCTTTTTCAACTGTAACTGGTTGGATGGGGGAAAATTGCTGCTTCATCTTGGTCAGGTACTTGGACAGGAACATGGATAGCAAAGAAGGAGATGGGCCATACGCGGGTAGGTGGGACTAGTGTAGATGGGGGCATGTTGGTTGGCAAGTGCCGAACAGGCTGTTTCCATGCTGCATTCTTGAGTAATTGGATTTATTACCAGTTGCATCGATTTTAATGAAGATAGACACAAAGTGATGAAGTAACTCAGCGGGTCAAGCAGCGTCTGGAGAAAAAGGATAGGTAACGTTTCGAATCAGGACCCTTCTTCAGACGTGCTGATTTTAATGCCTGAGATAAGAATAGTTGCAGGGGCATGAAGAGTTCTTTAACTGGAAACAAGCTGATTTAAACCCAGCCTGTTGAATTTTTGAAAATATGAATATTTGCAAATATGAATATCATACTAGCAAAATGTTATATTGAAGACATTTGGGAATTGTGTTATGTTTTTTTGGGGAATATTGAAGGGTGGAGAGAATGTGTAAGGGAGGAACTGCAGGTGCTAGTTTAAACCAAAGACACAAAAAGCAGGATTAACTCAGTGGGTCAGGCAGCATCTCTGGAGAAAATGAATAGGTGACATTCTCAACCCAAAACATCACCTATTCCTTTTTTCCAGAGATTCTGACTGAATCTCTGGGGTGCTGCAGCTTTTTGTGTCTGTCTTCGATAGAGAGATTTCGACAGGTGGAGGGAGGTGAATCGGGACAAGCTTTTATCATTGGCATGTGACAGAAGGAACTGCAGATGCAGGTTTATACGGAAGATACACACAAAGTGCTGGTATCTCAGCGGGTCAGGCACCATCTCTGGAAAAACGGAATAGGTGACATTTTAGCTCGGAACCCTTTAGACTGCTAGCCAGTCTGAAGAAGGGTTTTGACCTGAAACGTCACCTATTCCTTTTCTCCAGAGATGGTGCCTGACCTGCTGAGTTACTCCGGCACTTTGTGTCTATCTTTTATCATTGGCAGAAGGTTCAACGATTATCGAGGACCGATTTAAAAAATGTGGGCAAAAGATATTATGGTAGTCTTGGAATAATCATGGTCTAGAATGTATTGCTTGTGAGTGGTGGTGGTAGAGGAATGAATTGCAGCTTTCCAATGGGAGTTGGAGAGGCTTTTGAATAATTTACTGGGGTCTTGGGAAAGATAATAAGATGGTTGACTAGACTTGGAATCAGTATAGAGTTGGTGGGCCAAATGGTTGCCTTCTGAGATATAACAATTGATGTGGTGGTCCTGAAGTGAGAATTGTGGACCTTGAATGACTTGGAGAATTGCTGATCTTGGAAGGGAAATAATATCCATTTACATTCCCGGTAAAATGCACAGGGCTACAACAGCTTCACACTTCTCTGCGTGCTGGCACGGTTTCAACGCTGCACAGCGTGCTCTTCGTGTTCTAGCTGAGGTTACAACACTTGGCATCAACACACTTCATCAAATATTGTTTAAAAGTAGAAGTGGGGACCGTGAGACTTTGTTCTTTCCTCTTGGCTTGTTGACCACCCAAAGTAGTTGTGGAGCCAGTTCACATCTTGGGCATTTCTCATATCTTAGAGCAGCACAACAGTAGAGTTGTTGCCTGAGAGCACCAGAGACCCAGTTGCGATCCTGAGTACCTGTGCCGTCTGTATGGAGTTTGCATGTTCTCCCTGTGACTGTGAGCTTTTTTCCGGGTGCTCCAGTTTCCTCCCGAATTCCAAAGACGTGCAGCTTTGTAGATTAGTTGGCTTCTGTAAATTGTTCCCAATATGCAGGATAGAACTAATATATGGCAGATAGACAAAAGTGCTGGAGAAACTCAGCGGGTGCAGCAGCATCTATGGAGCGAAGGAAATAGGCAACGTTTCGGGCCGAAACGTTGCCTATTTCCTTCGCTCCATAGATGCTGCTGCACCCGCTGAGTTTCTCCAGCACTTTTGTCTACCTTCGAATTTCCAGCATCTGCTTCTTAAACATAATATATGGCAGATTGTGCTCAGTGCGGACGTTTTCACATCTCTAAAATAAACTAAAAACTAAAATTTTGTTTACTCTGTCACACTTGGGGAGCAAGCCTTGCACTGCATTTATATCATAAGTTTGTGTCTCAAAACACAGTTTGTGCTGTGGCAAAGTCATGAAGAATTTAACTTGTGAAGGTGCTTTAAATTTTAAATAGTTGAAAGCCATTCTTAAATTAAAATTAAATATTTATATTGAAATCAATAGTTGCGGCTCTGGCAGTCACTCTCTCTCCATGTTGCAATTGACTGATGTTATTATCTGTAATGGATGCTGAGTGAAATTCAGTTAGCACTGGAAGTCTGAAATAAATCTGGAAAAGGAATACGGGAATATTTTGGCCATGCAGCACCCGTGCTGTGAAAAACAAAACTGGCATTTTCAGTTGATGGATTGTTGTATTCTGCTGTAAAAAGCTGTAACCTGACATGTTAATTTACACTCTCCACGTCCACTGATAACTTGTACTTGTGATTAAAGGTCATCTGATATCCTTTACTCAGCAACTTGGCAGTTGTGGGTTCTCAGCAGCCCATCTTATTAAGATGTTCAAAAATCAATTTGGCCATCTCTGCTGCAGTACATCGGAAATAGGAATGTCAGTATTATCTGCATTCAAACCCCAAAGCCTAGTCGCTTGTTTGGTGATGAGAAAAGCCCCCCCTTTCAAATCTTTCACGTACCATCAGAAAATTGTTCACATTACACCTTGTCATTATAAACAAAAGACTGGAGGAACTTGACAGGTCAAGCAGCATCTGTGGAGGGTATGGGCAGGCAGCTTTCGGGTCATGACCCTTCTTCAGACTAATCCGTTTGGCCCGAAACATTCTCTGAAGCAGCATTGGCAGTCCCTTCCTGCACATTTTCTCTACAGATGCTGCCTGACCAGTCGAGTTCCTCCTGCTGTTTTTTATGCTCAAGATTCCAGCATCTGCTGCTTCTTGCGTCTACTTAAAACGGTTGCTCTGGAAATTAGATCTCTCCTCCCAGAATGCTTTTTGCCAGGAGTACGGGAGATAGACACAGAGACATAATGCAGCACTGCTTTTGCTGGGCTTTTCTAAAAACTGCTTATAAAAATATACAGTGGCTTGCAAAAGTTTTCATACCCCTTGAACTTTTCCACATTTTGTCACGTTACAACCACAAACGTAAATGTATTTTATTGGGATTTTATGTGATAGACCAACACAAAGTGGTGAATAATTGTGAAGTGGAAGGAAAATGATACATGGTTTTCAAATTTTTTTTACAAATAAAAAACTGAAAAGTGTGGCGTTCAAAAGTATTCAGCCCCCCTGAGTCAATACTTTGTAGAACCACCTTTCGCTGCAATTACAGCTGCAAGTCTTTTGGGGTATGTCTCTACCAGCTTTGCACATCTAGAGACTGAAATTTTTGCCCATTCTTCTTTGCAAAATAGCTCAAGCTCAGTCAGATTGGATGGAGAGCGTCTGTGAACAGCAATTTTCAAGTCTTGCCAGAGATTCTCAATTGGATTTAGGACTTTGACTGGGCCATTCTAACACATGAATATGCTTTGATCTAAACCATTCCATTGTAGCTCTGGCTGTATGTTTAGGGTCGTTGTCCTGCTGGAAGGTGAACCTCCGCCCCAGTCTCAAGTCTTTTGCAGACTCTAACAGGTTTTCTTCCAAGATTGCCCTGTATTTGGCTCCATCCTTCTTCCCATCAACTCTGACCAGCTTCCCTGTCCCTGCTGAAGAAAAGCATCCCCACAGCATGATGCTGCCACCACCATGTTTCACAGTGGGGATGGTGTGTTCAGGGTGATGTGCAGTGTTAGTTTTCCGCCACACATAGCGTTTTGCATTTAGGCCAAAAACGTCAATTTTGGTCTCATCTGACCAGAGCACCTTCCTCCACATCTTTGCTGTGTCCCCCACATGGCTTGTGGCAAACTGCAAACGGGACTTCTTATGGCTTTTTTTCAACAATGGCTTTCTTCTTGCCACTCTTCCATAAAGGCCCGATTTGTGGAGTGCACGACTAATAGTTGTCCTGTGGACAGATTCTCCCACCTGAGCTGTGGATCTCTGCAGCTCCTCCAGAGTTACAATGGGCCTCTTGGCTGCTTCTCTGATCAATGCTCTCCTTGCCCGCCCGGCCTGTCAGTTTAGGTGGACGGCCATGTCTTGGTAGGTTTGCAGTTGTGCCATACTCTTTCCATTTTCGGATGATGGATTGAACAGTGCTCCGTGAGATGTTCAAAGCTTGGTATATTTTTTTATAACCTAACCCTGCTTTAAACTGCTCCACAACTTTATCCCTGACCTGTCTGGTGTGTTCCTTGGGCTTCATGATGCTGTTTGTTCACTAATGTTCTCTAACAAACCTCTGAGGCCTTCACAGAACAGCTGTATTTATACTGAGATTAGATTACACACAAGTGGACTCTATTTACTAATTAGGTGACTTCTGAAGGCAATTGGTTGCACTGGATTTTATTTAGGGGTATCAGAGTAAAGGGGGCTGAATACCTTTGCATGCCACACTTTTCATTTTTTTATTTGTAAAAAAATTTGAAAACCATGTATCATTTTCCTTCCACTTCACAATTATGCACCACTTTGTGTTGGTCTATCACATAAAATCCCAATAAAATACATTTACGTTTGTGGTTGTAACGTGACAAAATGTGGAAAAGTTCAAGGGGTATGAATACTTTTGCAAGCCACTGTATATGTTTAAGAAAGAACTGCAGATGCTGGAAAAATCGAAAGTAGACAAAAAATGCTGGAGAAACTCAGCGGATGAGGCAGCATCTGTGGAGAGAAGGAAGAGGCGACATTTCGATTCGAGACCCTTCTTCAGACTGATGTCGTGGGTGGGGGGGGCGGGAAAAAGAAAGGAAGTATGCAGAGACAGTGGGAGAACTGGGGAGGGGAAGGAAGGAGAAAGCAAGGGCTATCTAAAATTAGAGAAGTCAACGTTCATACCGCTGGGATGTAAACTACCCAAGCGAAATATGAGGTGCTGTTCCTCCAATTTGCGCTGGGCCTCACTCTAGCAATGGAGGAGGCCCAGGACAGAAAGATTGGGAATGGGAGGGTGGAGTTGAAGTGCTGAGCAACCGGGCGATCAGGTTGGTTAACACGGACTGAGCGGAGGTGTTCAGCGAAGCGATCACCGAGCCTGCGCTTGGTCTCGCCGATGTAGAGAAGTTGACACCTGGAGCAGCGGATGCAGTAGGTGAGGTTGGAGGAGGTGCAGGTGAACCTCTGCCTCACCTGGAAAGACTGATTGGGTCCTTGGATGGAGTCGAGGGGGGAGGTAAAGCGACAAGTGTTGCATTTCCTGCGGTTGCAAGGGGAAAGTACCCGGGAAGGGGGTGGTTTGGGTAGGAAGGGATGAATTGACCAGGGAAAACCAGGTCAATATATTTTGTCTACCTATAAAAATATATATTCTGCTTGGAAATTGTGATATGTCTGGAGCGCATTGATATTCTAGACTGTGTACCATTGAGTGCTATAAACCTGCATGCCCAAACGTTTATGATGTGCTGAAACTGGGAGAAGCCTCTTGAAAAGCTCTATGGGAACGCACCTTCCTACCATGTTCAAGGGCTGCACATGAATGATAACTAATGTGAAGTAATTGCAATAACATAATTTGCGATGAAAATGTTGACGAATGCAAATTTAAAAAAAAAATGTATATTTAAAAAATGTTTTTAAAAGCTAAATTCGGACAGCCCCTGCATGAATGCTATTTGCATTGTGAAATTTCTCTCTGGAGAGAAAGGATGGGTGACATCTTGGGTCGCGATCCTTCACCCGAGAGTCCCAACCTGAAGGGTCCTGAACTAAAAAAAATCACCCAGCTTTTTTTTTCCAGAGATGCTGCCTAAACCGCTGAGTTACTCTAGCACTTTGTGTCTATCTTCGGTATAAACCAGCATCTGCAGTTCCTTTCTACACATTTTGCCCGCCTGCATATTGATCTGCCTGAGGAAAGACGGTTCATGAATGATTGTGAATACCGACTGCTTCTACCAACAAAGATAGCATATTGGAGAAACTCAGCGGGTGCAGCAGCATCTATGGAGCGAAGGAAATAGGCAACGTTTCGGCCCGAAACGTTGCCTATTTCCTTCGCTCCATAGATGCTGCTGCACCCGCTGAGTTTCTCCAGCATTTTTGTCTACCTTTGATTTTCCCGCATCTGCAGTTACTTCTTAAACAAAGATAGCATATTCACAATTAGTGAATTATTCTCTCTTGTCCTCTGAGAAGAACATTGATTCTTCCAATATTGCCTACGACTTAGCTGTAGCTTCTGTGGTTTTCTGATCTTATGGAATCTTTTTAAAAAAAAAGTTTTTTTCCACCATCTTGGTAGAGATCAATAAACATTGATTATTACATTTTGCTTTGTGTTTCTAGGTCAAATGCAGAGGCCGTTTGAGGAAGCCACATATTCGCTGAAGATTGGAGAAATGAGCAATCCCGTGTTTACGGATTCTGGTATTCATATCATCCTCCGTACTGCTTAAGGTGCCTCCCTTTGGTTTGTCTTTACAGAGTGAATCACCCAGCCACTGCTGAAGACATTTTATGGAAACGTTCACTCACGTTGCTTCCGGCATCCCTAGTATTTTAACGATTTTGACATTTTGTCCAGTGTGCTTGCAGGCACTTGTGGCGGCAGCAGTCAGGGGAAGGAACTGACCTTAATTATATAAACGGAGTCTTTAAAATAACGCTGTCTCTATGCAGCGGTCCACATGTTGATCCAATGTCTGGGGGTGAGTGCAGGTTTGTGCCAGTCTGCGCCGTATTGCCGTTACTCTGTTGTATACGCTTCTGCTATATAATGTGTTGAAGACCGTTTGAATTTTATTGGAGTAACGCAGGCTTAAGTTAGACAAAATTAATGTTTATTTTCCCGGCACTGAGAAATTGTGGGTGAATTTAGCATCCCTTTGTTTATTGCTTTAGTCATTTACAAGTTACACTAATGCACAAGTTCATTTGGTGTATGTGTTTATTCTCTTATATTGGAGGTAGCGCCTGTTAAGGCTTTTGTTTGTAGTTAAAGCAGGGCCCTTTACCACTTCCACGGAAATGCATAAGCATTGATATGCGGGGAGTACTTTAACTCATCATCCTTTAGCTTCTGTGCTCTTGGTATGCAGTATTGCTGCTGATCTTTGACCATTGCATGGTCAGTGGTTGTATAGGTAAACTTTTTTATCTCCCCCCCCCCCCCAGCCCCCCTCTGACCATTCCACAAGGTACTGATAGAAATGCAGTTCCGAAAAGTAATTGTCGATATCTGGACTACGTAAAGAGAATAACTTTTCTCTTTTCTGTTGCAAAGATCCTTTTAGGCTGGTTAGTTTGGGTGTGCATGCATGTCTTCTTAAAGTGCACCAAAGCTACGACATGAAATTGGGGTTATGGGAAATGTAAGATTACATTTGTCTAGCTAAGTCAAAATAAAGAAATTCCTCAAAGTATCAGAGCCTGGTGTCTTATTCTGTGTAGTTGGTTGTCCTTAATCTGCATTGAATCATGTTTTATCTGGGCAACTGGAATAGTTAAAGAATCTCTAATATTCCAGGGTAATTGCAGAGTTTAGTATAGAGATACAATATGGAAACGCCCTTCAGCACAACGCCCTAAGGCCGAGCCGAACATTAATCACCCGTTTACGCTAGTTCCATGTTATCCCACTTTCACATCCACTCCCTACACATGGGCAATTTACAGAGGCAAAATGACCTGTAAAGCCACGCGTCTTTAGGATGAGGGAGGAAATCGGAGCACCTGGATGAAATCAACACACTCACGGAGAATGTGCAAACTCCACACAGACAGCAGCTGAGGTCAGGTTTGAACCCGAGTCTCTGAGGCTGTGAGGCAGCATTGTGCTGCCCTTGCCCACTAATAACAGCAAAGGAACCACACTTCTGGATTTCTGCTCTCTGACACGTGATGTTTTAGTGTGCAGACTCCATGAAATGGCTGCGATATTATCTCCAGAGAATCAGATGGTTGACCTTTATTTCAAGGTAGGTGACGTTGCCAGTTGGCTGTTGGTATAGAAAATAGGTGCAGGAGTAGGCCGTTCAGCCCTTCGAGCCAGCACCGCCATTCAATATGATCATGGTTGATCATCCAAAATCAGTACCCCGTTCCTGCTTTCTCCCCATATCCCTTGATTCTGCTAGCCCTAAGAGCTGTATCTAAATGGCAACAATTACTGTGCTAAATTCCAAGGTGTCTTGACAGCATAATGAGTTTGGATTTTTTTAGCCTGTTGCTCTGAAACGGGTATGTCAAGTAAACTGATATAATCTCATCCATGTGACAAAGTAAGGTGATACTCAGAGCCATAGATAGTGTCATTCAGTGTGGGAACAGGCCCTTCGGCCCAACATTGCCCACACTGAACAACATGTCCCATAACTTCATATTATTCTTAATTATTTCATGACTTTCATATTTTATTTCATAATTTAAATTCGGATCTTATTTCGGGTTTTAATTCGTTCCTTTACAAAGGTGTTGAAAATATGATAATGTCCAAATTATTTCCTTGCCTTCCAAAGAGATGAATCTTGGATGTTTTTCAGTGGTATAGGTTTGATAATGTACAATGCCCATGTGGGGTTCTTTCATGCAACTTTCAAATGATGTCTTCCTTGGTAGGAATTGTCCCATTACTCACAGCATCCCTGGTCGCGAATGTCCATCTCGTGAGCACCCATCGGACTATCCTTGATCGGACTTTGCTGTACACTGTAAATGGCTCGATTGTAATCATGCATTGTCTTTCTGCTGACTGGATAGCATGCAACAAAAGGTTTTTCCACTGTACCCCGGTACACGTAACAATAAACTAAACTCAACATTCATACGAGCAATGTTTAAGAAGGAACTGCAGATGCTGGAAAACTCTACGGTAGACAAAAATGTTGGAGAAACTCAGCGGGTGAGGCAGCATTTATGGAGCGAAGGAATAGGTGACGTTTCGGGTCGAGACCCTTCTTCAGACTGATGTGAGGGTGGAGGGGGGGGGGGCGGGAAGAAGAAAGGAAGAGGCGGAGACAGTGGGCTGTGGGAAGGGGAGGGGAAGGAGGGAGAAAGCAAGGACTACCTGAAATTGGAGGTCAATGTTCATACCGCTGGGGCAAGCTCACATAATGCTATTAAATTCAAAAGTCAGTCGTACATACACATATTTGTTCCTACAAACGGAACAAGATTCGTGGCTCCACTTTTAGTCATTCTCATCAGTCTTCTGCGCTTTCAGTGCCATTCATTATGATGCAGAGGTACAGTTACCGTATCCAGGGGGTTTTGTGTATTTTCTGACATGGGTAAAATCGATTTGTGGGTATCTAAAAATGGAACCTTGTTTTATCACTTGGAGATGGCGTGTAGTTTGTAATATCTCTCTCCATTGAGTCAAGAGTTCTGGAGACCTTTCTGTCCTGATGAGGTTGTTGGTTTCTATGAAAGAATACGCTGTTGCATGAATGGTCCTACTTACAATAGCAGGTGTTGTTAGTCGGTGCATGTTATAATGGGATTGAGAGGTTTTGATAATGCACCTTCCCCTGTGTTTCAGGTTTATAACTTACTCTGATCCTGATTGCAAATTGTTCAAATCTAATTAGTTTGCAATCCTGCCATTTGCGCATCCCTTTTTGTACATCCTTTATAAATTAATCTTAAATCCTCTACATAGGTCTACCAAATCAGGTATGGTAGAAACAGGGAACTGCAACAACAAAAAAAACACCAAGTGCTGGAGCAACTCAGCGGATCAGGCAGCATCTCTGGAGAATATGGATGGGTTAATCTGAAGGTCATAAGGAGTAAATTAGGCCATTCGGCCCATCAAGTCTACTCCTTTCAATCATGGCTGATCTATCTCTCCCTCCTAACCCCATTCTTCTGCCTTCTCCCCATAACCTCTGACACCCGTACTAATCAAGAATCTACCTCTGCCTTAAAAATATCCACTGACTTGACTTCCACCGCCTTCTGTGGCAAAGAATTCCACAGATTCATCACCCTCTGACTAAAGAAATTTCTCCTCATCTCCTTTCTAAAAGATTGTCCTTTAATTCTGAAGGAGGGTCCCGACCCAAAACGTCACCTATCCATGTTCTCCAGAGGTGCTGCCTTACCCGCTGAGTAACTCCAGCACTTTGTGCCTTTTTTTGTAAGCCTGGTATGGTAATGTATCAATTATAGTTCTCTGAAATATTCCAATATAATCTTTATTTTAACAAATGATTAAAAAAAAATATATATATCTAGTTCACTGTCCTTCCAGAGAGGAAATCTGTCACCCTAGTCCAGTTTGTCCTCTGTGACTATGTGGTGATCTCTCTTATTGATTTTCTTCCATTGTTAGCGTAAATTATCATTGACACTATGCAGCAACATTCACAAACTGTTAACTTTCATGTTCAGGTGCCTTCCCTCCAGTAAAAGTTCTGAATCTTTAACAACAAAGCCAATAAATTCTCTTAACAACAGGCCAGGCTGCCTAATGGCAGTTTTGTAGAACTTAATGTGCAATGCAGAATTACATCAGGGCGGTGAATCTGTGGAATTCATTGTCCACAGACTGCTGTGGTGGCCAAGCCATTGGATATTTTAAAGCGGATATTGATAGGTTCTGGATTAGTAAGGGCGTCAGTGGTTATGGAGAGAATGGGGTTGAGAGCAAAAGATCGATCAGCCACAATTAAATGGCGGAGTATACGCAATGGGCTGAATGGTCTAAATCTGCTTCTATATGTTAAGGTCTTATGATCCATCAGGGACTGGGCATATACTCAGTCGTTTAGTTTGTTGTCACGTGTACTGAGGTATACGTTCTTACCCAGAGTAGGTGAATCGAGGTCCAGAGGACATAGGTTTAAGGTGAAGGGAAAAATATTTAATAGGAAGCTGAAGGGTAACTTTTTCACACAAGGGGTGGTGTGTGTATGGAACAAGCTGCCAGAGGAGGTAGTTGAAGCTGGGACTATCCCAATATTTAAGAAAGAGTTAGACAGGTACATGGATAGGACAGGTTTGGAGGGATATGGACCAAACGTGGCCAGGTGGGACTAGTGTAGCTGGGACATGTTGGCCGGTGTGGGCAAGTTGGGCCGAATGTCCTGTTTCCACATTTTATCACTCTGACTACAATGTAAAGCTTTTGTTGCGTGCTAACCAGTCAGCAGAAAGACTAAACATGAGCCATTTACAGTGTATAGATACAAGATAAGGGAATAACATTTAAAATATTTAAAAGTATAAAAAATTGTCATCAGAGAGATTGCCCAAGTGATATAAATTATGTCATTGGCTTTGAGGCATTCAGTGGGAGTTGCCATCTATTGATGGTCAAGTGTGTCTTGGACTTGTGTGTTGATGCGTGACAGTCCGAGATGAGGTGGAAATCATTGTAAATAGGTGTGAGAGAGAGTTGCGTGGGTTGATAGGCCTGTTTCTTTATGGCATTTGTAAATCTACTTTCAACAGTATTAAATTATTTTCAACCTTTTTATTTTCTCACTAGAAACTTGTGACAACGGTGTTCACAAAGTAAGTAGGGGTCTTATCAGTATGTTAGCTTCACCTAGTCATGTTCATATGTTCTAGGAGCAGAATTAGGCCATTTGGCCCATTTGATCATGGCTGATTTATTTCCCTCCTAACCCCTATCTTTCCCTCCTAACCCCATTCTCCTGCCTTCTCCCCATAACCCCTGATATCCTTACTAATCAAGACTGTGTCAATCTGCACCGTAAAAATATCCATTGACTTGGCCTCCACAGCCGTCTGTGGCAATCAATTCCACAGATTCACCACCACTCAGTCACTGGGTCCTTGTTGCTTGTCTCCAGAATGGGAGCCCAAGGATTAGGTTGGCATGACGTGGGGCCCATGCATCTATTACCATCTCAGCATGGGAATGGGAAGAGCATGGTTGTAGTCGGGATGGCTGAGTGGTCTGAGGCACCTCATTGAGATCGCAGTGTCAGTAGGCATGGGTTCGAATCCCACACCTGACAATGTGGTTTATTTGATTAGTAAAAGCATCAAATATTATGGGGAGAAGACAGAAGAATGGGGTTGAGGCAAAGGCGTGATCGAGTGGCGGACCAGACTTGATGGGTCGAATGGCCTGATTATTCTTCTATGTCATGGTCATAACAGGTTTGTAAACACAATGCTAAATAGATAACACATTAGATAAATAAATAATCCAATATCGTTCAATATTGTATTCCTCAAGATCCCACCACCAGAGGTCCCTTTCCCTTTCAACATTTCAACCTGTGACTCCCAACTCCCAATCCCACCGACCATCTCTCACAAGGCACATTTCCATGAAATACAGCTGTTGGGACACTTATCCTTTCACGTCTTCTGTTCCCTCGGTCTCTGAACTGTGAGGAACTTTCCAGGTAAGGCAGTGATTCACTTAAAAGACATTTGGACAGGTACATGGATGGGACAGGTTTGGAAGGATATGGGGCAAATGCAGGCAGGTGGGGCATGTTGGTCAGCGTGGGCAAGTTGGGCCAAAGGGCCTGTTTCCAGACTATGACTATCCCCTTCACTGCCACTGCGACTAATTTGTTTTTTTTCCCTCTCATTTCCAGAGAGATATCCCCCAACCTGAAAATTTTGCTGTTTCTCTTTCCATGGTCATTTCCATGACCAGCTTGTTTGTTTTACAGCATTTTCTCTCTCGTGTTTCGCATTGCCTGCTTTTCACGTACCAGCAGAGGGCAGCATCAGTAAACTAACCTCCGCAGTTGCCGAAGAGACACAAAGTGCTGGAGTAACTCAGCGGATCAGGCAGCATCTCCGGAGAAAAAGAATAGGTGACGATTCGGGTCTGGACCCTTTTTTTGATATAAACCAGCACCTGCAGTTCCATCCTACACATTTCGTCTGCTGTTGCTGATGAGGCCGGCACGGTGGCGCAGCGGTAGAGTGGCTGCCTTTTTGCGCCAGAGACCCAGGTTCGATCCTGACTACGGGTGCTGTCTGTACGGAGTTTGTACCTTCTCCCTGTGACCGCGTTGTTTTTCTCCAGGTGATCTAATTTCCTCCCACACTCCAAAGACGTACAGGCTTGTTGGCTAATTGACGGCATAAATGTCAATTGTCAATAGACAATAGGTGCAGGAGTGGGCCATTCGGCCCTTCGAGCCAGCACCGCCATTCAATGTGATCATGGCTGATCATCCCCAATCAGTACCCCGTTCCTGCCTTCTCCCCATATCCCCTGACTCCACTATCTTTAAGAGCCCTATATAGCTCTCTCTTGAAAGCATCCATAGAACTGGCCTCCACCGCCCTCTGAGGCAGAGAATTCCACAGGCTCTAGTGTGTGTGGGGTAGTGTTAATGTGCAGGGATCACTGGTCGGTGCGGGCTGAAGGGCCTGTTTCCGCCTGGATCTCTAAACTAAAACTAAGCTAAAAATGTCTCCAAGATGAGAGGAGAAGCCTTTCAAATATCATAAAACAGAATCTAAATCATGCCGGTGGATGATACAAATCATAAATTGTGTGCTATATTACTTGAAGCTACTACATCTATCAGATTTATTCAGTCAGACATCTTTTAAACAAGGATATCAGTAAGAATGTCATTGTTCTGTTTCTGTCCACACGACAAAACGCTTTTGAATAGAACATGGCAGCAGTCAATAAAAATAATAAAAGGTAAAAAGAAATGAGGATTTAAATAAAGTGCTGTTGATTTTACTGTGCCGATGCTGATTCATCAAAGGACATGAATGTTCAGCATATTTAAGAATTGAACATAATGTAGAGCATAGAACAGTAGAGAAGGTGGGCATAAAATGCTGGAGTAACCTCGCGGGTCAGGCAGAATCTCTGGAGAAAGAAGATGGGTGGCGTTTCAGTTCGGGGCCCTTCTTTAGGCTGAGCCGAAATGTCACCCATCCTTTTTACTCCAGAGATGCTGCCTGACCTGCTGAGTTACATAGATACATAGAAATAGGTGCAGGAGTAGGCCATTCGGCCCTTTGAGCCTGCACCGCCATTTCAATATGATCATGGCTGATCATCCAACTCAGTATCCCGTACCTGCCTTTCTCTCCATACCCCCTGATCCCTTTAGCCACAAGGGCCACATCTAACTCCTCTTAAATATAGCCAATGAACTGGCCTCAACTACCCTCTGTGGCAGAGAGTTCCAGAGATTCACCACTCTCTGTGTGAATAAGTTTTTCTCATCTTGGTCTTAAAGGATTTCCCCCTTATCCTTAAGCTGTGACCCTTGTCCTGGACTTCCCCAACATCGGGAACAATCTTCCTGCATCTAGCCTGTCCAACCCATAAGAATTTTGTACGTTTCTATAAGATCCCCTCTCAATCTCCTAAATTCTAGCGAGTATAAGCCAAGTCTATCCAGTCCTTTCTTCATATGAAAGTCCTGACATCCCAGGAATCAGTCTGGTGAACCTTCTCTGCACTCCCTCTATGGCTATAATGTCCTTCCTCAGATTTGGGTGACTCCAGCACTTTGTGTATTTTCGCTATATACCTGCATCTGCAGTTGCTTTCTGCGCTGAGAACAGCACAGCATAGCACTTTTCATGCACAATGTCTGCTGAACATGATGCCAAACTCATGATCTCTGCCTCAGAGGGCGGTGGAGGCGGGTTCTCTGGATGCTTTCAAAGAGCTAGATAAGGCTCTTAGAAATAGCAGAGTCAGGGGATATGTGGAGAGGGTAGGAACAGGGTATTGGTTGGGGATGATCAGCCATGATCGCATTTAATGGCGGTGCTGGCTCGTAGGGCCGAATGGCCTACTCCTGCACATATTGTCTATTGTCTATTGTCAGATCACTCCATTCCCTGCATATTACCCTACATGTTCCCGATAGAGGTGTTGCATTTTGAGACGTCCAACAAGGGCATAACCTACACAGTGAATGGTGGGCCTCTGGGGAGTGTTGTAGAGCAGAGGGATCTAGGAGTACAGGTGCATGGTTCCATGAAGGTCGAGTCGCAGGTAGATAAGGTGGTCAAAAAGGCTTTTGGCACATTGGCCTTCGTCAGTCAGTATTGAGTATAGACGTTGGGAGGTCATGTTGCAGTTGTATAAGACATAGAAACATAGAAAACAGGTGCAGGAGGAGGCCATTCGGCCCTTCGAGCCAGCACCGCCATTCATTGTGATCATGGCTGATCGTCCCCAATCAATAACTCGTGCCTGCCTTCTCCCCATATCCCTTGGTTCCACTAGCCCCTAGAGTTCTATCTAACTCTGGACACCATGTTATAGGAAAGATATTGTCAAGCTTGAAAGGGTTCAGAGCAGATTAATGAGGATGTTGCCAGGAATGGAGGGTGTGAGCTACAGGGAGAGGTTCAGTAGGCTGGGTCTCTATTCCTTGGAGCGCAGGAGGATGAGGGGTGATCTTATAGAGGTGTATAAAATCATGAGAGGAATAGATCGGGTAGATGCACAGAGTCTCTTGCCCAGAGCAGGGGAATCGAGGACCAGAGGACATAGGTTCAAGGTGAAGGGGAAAAGATTTAATAGGAATCTGAGGGGTAATATTTTCACACAAAGGGTGTTGGGTGTATGGAACCAGCTGAGGCTGGGACTCTCCCAACGTTTAAGAAAGTTTTCAACAGGTTTGGAGAGATATGGACCAAACGCAGGCAGGTGGGACTAGTGCAGCTGGGACATGTTGGCCGATGCGGGCCTGTTTCCACACTACCACTCGATGACTCTATATAACAATCTGTTAAGTGCCTCTATTTTTATCTGCTGCCACCACCACTGATGTGTTCCAGGCTCCCAACATTCTGTGTAAAAATAAAACTACTTCCTGTACACCTTTCTTTAAACTTTGCCCCTCTCACCGTAAAGCTATGCCCTCTTTGACATTCCCACCCTGATGAGAAAGGCTCAGACTGTCTACCCTATCTACGCCTCTTCCAATTGTACATCCTTCCATGTCTCTCGTTTCCCTTTCCACTGACTCAGTCTGAAGAAGGGTCTCGACCTGAAACGTCACCTATTCCTTCTCTCCGGCGATGCTGCCTGTCCCGCTGAGTTACCCCATCTGCTGGAGGTAAGAATTTCATTGTTCGGCTTTGGGGACATACAGTAAAAGACGCTCTCGATTCTCTTGAAATTCCCACATCTGCAGTCTCTTGTCCCCCCCCCACCATTATTGCACAATGATCAATGGTCAAAAAAGTGAATCACCCACGACATGGGCACTCAAAAGGGCAGGTTAAGATTGGCGCAGGGTTATGAAAGAGGTTCGGATCAGATGTCTCGTATTATCTGATCCTTTCAAAATGTCCGTCAAGGCAGCGAGAGATTGTTTTTGCTTTATTAATCAAGTGGATGTGTGCGTCTGTTTGTAGAGAGGTCGAGACTATTCAAGCAGAGCCGGCCACTGATTGAATCTGTGATGCTAGACTGTGTTTCAAGGACTCATGGGCACATAAATAATCGCGCAGGTTTCCTTTCATTTCCACCAAATAGGCAAAGCAAACTCTATTTGACGGCCTTTCATCCAAGTCGCAGGTTAAACAAAGTTTCATTTCCTTTAAGTAGTAGTAGAGGCCCCCTTCGGTCATGACTGACCATGGGCGATACCTCCTAGTTTGCAGGTGATGTGTGGTCGGATGTAAGCCTGGGCGATCGATGTCATATGGAGGACAGGCTGTTGCCCATGCAGCACGTCTCCCCTCTCCACGTCGCTGATCGATCCAAAGGAACAGCAGGGCCGTTACAGTTGGCACCAGCGCCGTCGCAGGAGCTGCCAGAACGGGGTTGTAGACAACGACGAACTGCCTTAGTGGCTCCGACTCCAGATTTTCTTGAGGTTTACTCCTGGAGCCTTTTCCATGACTGGATATGGCCACAGGCAGTGGAGGTTCTAAATCAGAGTTTTCCCTCTCCTAGATGGACTGCCTTCCCAGCGTGACGAGCCCCATCTGCCCGAGACTCGTGGGGCCGGGAGCGTCTACCTTCCCGTGCAGGCTATAGCACCTGCCCACTGCCCACATATGTAAACGCTGGAAAATGTGTTTAAACGGCTCACAAAGAGAGCGTCTTTGATCCCTGCTTTATGCTTTTATTACTGTTGTGTAACGCAATGCAGTGAAAAACTTTAGTATATGTGCCATCCGGTCAATCAAATCATTCCAGACACTGATACACTCAAGGTATACAACACTAGGAACTGCAGATGCTGGTTCACAAGTAGAAGTGCTGGAGTAACTCAGCGGGTCAGGCAGCACCTGTGGAGAATGTGGTTAGGCAACTTTTCAGGTCAGTAGAAGGGCCTGAAGAAGGTTCCCGACACAAAACATTGCCTGTCCATGTCCTCCGGAGCTGCTAGCAGCCTGACCCACTGAGTTTCTCCAGCACTTTGGTTTTTGTTAATGATGCAGCGGTCGAGTTGCTGCCTCACCCGACGGGCCGAATGGCCTAATTCTACTTGTGAATCCTGGACTGGCACCCGAGTCATTAAAGTTGCTACTTAGAAGGCAGATACTGTTGCTGCGGGTTGCTATCAGATGCAAGGAAAAGCAAAAGCAAAAGCTTCTCAGAATCCAACGTGCAGATTAGTGTAGGTTAGTTTAGAGATACAGCACGGAAACAGACTCTTGGCCCACCAGTCCAAACCAAAGTGAGAGATATAGAGATAGCATATTCAGCACATAGCTAACAATGGCCTGTTTCTTTATCATCATCATTTTTTTGCTTATTTTTCATTCGTTTGTCCTGTATCACCGTAAATATCTCTCGTTTCCCTTGACTAGCCTGAAGAAGGGTCTCGACCCAAAACGTCACCTATCCCTTCTCTCCAGAGATGCTGCCTGTCCCGCTGAGTTACTCCAGCGTTTAGTGTCTATCCCATGTTGACCGTTCTGTCCTGAGCCTCCTCCACTGATAATTCGCTCAGGCAGCACCTTACCGCTGCACCACTGTTCTAGATTCAGATTCAAGATTCAATCTTTAATTGTCATTGTGCAGTGTACCACTACAGAGACAACGAAATGCAGATAGCATCTCACCCAGAAGAGCGAACTTAGGAATAATGAACAGTAAAATATATAGATGTACAAACAGTAGCAGTAGTGCAATTTTACTGGGGAAGGAGTGTCCAGGGGGAGGGGTGACTGGCAATCACCAAGGTGCAGAGTTCAGTAGTGTAACAGCCGCAGGAAGAAGCTGTTCTTGGACCTGCTGGTCCGGCAACGGAGAGACCTGTAGCGCCTCCCGGATGGGAGGAGGGTAAACAGTCTGTGTCTGGGGTGAGAGCAGTAGTGGCAAGAAACAGATTTGTTGAAAAGTGGCCCCTCTTCCACATGGACTGTGTTTTTCAAATTACATTTTTTCTTCCACACAACCAAAAACTAACGGGGACTGATTTGTTTGTGACTGGCAGTGCTAAACGGATGAACACAAGGAGAAGGACTGACTGAATGTTATAGCCCTCCATCACAGTGAAGGATGTTGATTCCACTGTGGTGGATGTTCATGTTGCTTCTATTGTGTATTGTGCCCCGTTTGACTGTGTGGCTGCATGGTAAGTCTAATTCCACTTTTAATTGGGGCATGTGGCAATAAATGTGAACGTACTTGAACTTGAAGAAAAGTGAATTGCTGACAACTTGAAGTCTTTGGTTTTAATTATTTTTGTATTTAAAATATGACTGTTTTTTTAAGTACAAGAAACAGCCAGTCATACTTGAGAGTGTGTGCAAACTGTGACATTTGAGAAAAGATGCATGAAAAAATTAGCACAAAACATCCCAAGCGCAGCAGCCTAGACAAATTGTTTCCGGTTGGCCGTGCTGGAAATGGTCCAGAATTGCATCAGTACCATGCTTTCTGCCTCATTCACTCCATTGGACTCAATGGAGCTGAATTTCCAGAGGGAGTGTTCAATGCCCTGACGCATTCACACACATACAGTGGGTTTAAATTTACAGGCGATTACATTTCCTACGTTAGTTTTAGAGATACAACGGGAAACGAGTTTAGAAGGATGAGAGGGGATCTCATTGAAACATAGTTTTGGTCCCCTAATTTGAGGAAGGACATCTTGCTATTGAGGGAGTGCAGCGTAGGTTTACAAGGTTAATTCCCGGGATGGCGGGACTGTCATATGCTGAGAGAATGGAGCAGCTGGGCTTGTACACTCTGGAGTTTAGAAGGATGAAAGGATATCTCATTGAAACATATAGAATTGTTAAGGGCTTGGACACACTAGAGGCAGGAAACATGTTCCCGATGTTGGGGGAGTCCAGAACCAGGGGCCACACACAGTTTAAGGAATAAGGGGTTTGCCATTTAGAACGGAGACGAGGAAACACTTTTTCTCACAGAGAGTGGTGAGTCTGTGGAATTCTCTGCCTCGGAGGGTGGTGGAGGCAGGTTCTCTGGATGCTTTCAAGAGAGAGCTAGATAGATCTCTTAAAAATAGCGGAGTCAGGGGATATGGGGAGAAGGCAGGAACGGGTACTGATTGGGGATGATCAGCCATGATCACATCGAATGGCGGTGCTGGCTCGAAGGGCCGAACGGCTACTCCTGCAACCTATTGTCTATTGTCTATTGAAACAGGCCCAGGAAACCGAGCCGCGCCAACCAGCGATCCCCGCACATTAACACACACACACACTAGGGACAACTATTTTTTACTACTTATACAAACCCAAGCCAATTAACCTACAAGCTTGTACTCTTTGGAGTGTACGTGGGAGGAAACCTAAGATCTCTGAGAAACCACGCGGTCACAAGGAGAACGTGCAAACTCCGTACGGAGTCGCGATCGAACCCGGGTCTGCGGCGCTGTCAGGCAGCAACTCTACTGCTCAGCTCCGTGAAGACGAGGCTTAGAATAGAACCCCATTTTCCTGCTTTCTCCCCGTGATCCCGGACACCCGCACTAATCAAAAGTCACCGTCTTAAAGTATCCATTGACTTGGTTTCCACAGCCGTCTGTGGCAATGATTTCACAGATTCACCACCCTCTGACTAGAGAAAACTCTAATGCGGAGGGGTAGAGTATAGGCTGCTTTATCACTCCCAGTTCAGAGTTGACATCCCTAGAGGAGGGGATTAAATGAGCACAATCATTCTTCAAGATGAACCAGGAACACTATATATTGAAGAGAGTTTTCGGGCAGCGACTCTGTAAGTTGTGACTAGTCTACCTGTTTATGCCCACAGTATAGTTCATAGAAACATAGAAACATAGAAATAGGTGCAGGAGTAGGCCATTCGGCCCTTCGAGCCTGCACCGCCATTCAATATGATCATGGCTGATCATCCAACTCAGTTCCTGTACCTGCCTTCTCTCCATACCCCCTGATCCCTTTAGCCACAAGGGCCACATCTAACTCCTCTTAAACTATAGCCAATGAACTGGCCTCGACTACCTTCTGTGGCAGAGAATTCCAGAGATTCACCACTCTCTGTGTGAAAATGTTTTTCTCATCGGTCCTAAAGGATTTCCCCTTTATCCTTAAACAGTGACCCCTTGTCCTGGCCTTCCCCAACATCGGAACAAGCCGAGTCTATCCAGTCTTTCTTCGTATGAAAGTCCTGGCCGTCCCAGGAATCAGTCTGGTGAACCTTCTCTGTACTCCCCTATGGCAAGAAGTCTTTCCTCAGATTTGGAGACCAAAACTGTACGCAACTCCCAGGTGTGTCTCACCAAGAGGTCAAGAGAGTGGTTGTCTGTATGGGCACAGACCTCATTTGTCGGTAGATTAATAGGACAAAGACAAAGGACATTTATTTGTCATGTACACCAATTGGTGTAGTGAAATTTGTCTTGCCATGCAACACACAGATAAAGTTAAAGACACAACATTAAAGAATTTAACAATAAACATAAAAAAACATCCCCCCACAATGGTTCCCATTATGAGGGAAGGCACAGAGTCCAGTCCCCATCCCCTTGTCCACCCATAGTCAGGCTTATTGAGGCCTCCACAGTCGCCGCTACCGGGCACGATGTTCAGGCCCTTCTTCGCCGGGTGATGGTGCTCCGGCGTCGGGAGAATCCTCTCAGCGGCTTGGGACACCTGGAGCGGCGCTTCCCAACTGGAGACCGCGGCTTCCGAAGCCGACAGGCCGCGCTCGATCGAGCGTCACCACTGCGATCTCGTCGCGAGATCCAGGCTCCCGGTGAAAAGTTCAGCGCCGCCGCCCGCAGCTGGACGCTCCACAGTCCCGCAGCTCCGCTATGTTCACGGCGGTCCCAGCTCACCGGAGTTCCAGCCCGGCGACCCGGGCAATGCATCGCCCGCTCCACGCAGCGCTCCAGCGCTGTGCCGGCCGCCGAAGCCAAGGTTCTGGGCGGTCCCCGACAGGAAACGCCGCTCCAGGCCCGCTGGTAGGCCGCGAGGACGGGTCGACGGTGCAGCCCGGAGAAAAGCTGCCTCTCCGACCGGGTAGGGACCCTAGAAAATAGTTTCCCCCCTTCCCCTCCCCCTCCCCCACATAATAAAGGCTAGAACTCCGAAAACAAAAAACTCAACTAACTAAAAATAAAAAAAGAGAGAACAAACGGACAGCTGCAGGGAGGGGCAGCCATACCCGTACAGGACGGCGCCCCGAGGTGGTGTTGATTGCAGATTCCATCGTGAAAACATGTCATTTTTAGTTTAATTCAGTTTAGTTTCGAGATACAGCACGGAAACAGGCTCTTCAGCCCACCGAGTCTGCACCGACCAGCGATCCCCGCACACTAACACACACACACCGGCAAATTACAATTTTAAGGAAGCCAATTAACCTACAAACCTGTACGTCTTTGGAATGTGGGAGGAAACCGGAGCGCCCGTTAATGTTTAAAACATTAAAACATCAATGTTTAATGTTTTATGTGTCATTCCTAACTGTCACTGTATGTCAGGCGGAGCACCGAGGAAATTCCTTGTATGTGAATACTTGGCCAATATACTTATTCATTCGTAACTCCCTGTCATTCTTCCCTTCCCTCCCGTACCACCCCCTCCCCTGGTACTTTCCCTTGCAACCGCAAGAGATGCAACACTTGTCCCTTTCACCTCCCCCTCTACTCCATTCAAGGACCCAAGCAGTCGTTCCAGGTGCGACAGAGGTTCACCTGCATCTCCTCCAACCTCATCTATTGCATCCGCTGCTCTAGATGCCAGCTGATCTACATCGGTGAGACCAAGCGGAGGCTTGGCGATCGTTTCGCCGAACACCTCCGGTCGGTCCGCATAACCAACCTGACCTCCCGGTGGCTCAGCACTTCAACTCCCCCTCCCATTCCGTATCTGACCTCTCTGTCCTGGGTCTCCTCCATGGCCACAGTGAGCAACACCGTAAATTGGAGGAAATGCACCTCATATTCCGCTTGGGCAGTCTACATCCTGGGGGCTGAATATTGAATTCTCCCAATTCTGCTAGCCCTTGCTGTCCCCTCCCCTTCATCAGCCCTCTGGTTGTCTCCTCCCCTCCCCCAGCCCTCGGGCTCCTCCTCCGCCTTTTTCTTTTTCCTTTCTTCTCCCCACCCCCTATCAGTCTGAAGAAGGGTTTCGGCCCGAAACGTTGCCTATTTCCTTCGCTCCATAGATGCTGCTGCACCCGCTGAGTTTCTCCAGCATTTTTGTGTACCTTACTTATTCATTCATTCACCCGGAGAAAACCCACGGGAGAACGTACAAAACTCGCACAGACAGCACCACCCGTGGTCAGGGATCGAACCTGGGTCTCTGGCGCTGTGAGGCAGCATCTCTACCGCTGCGCACCTACCGACGAAGTAGACATCTCCAGCTGTCAGCTCCGTTCTTCAGCTCCCCGTGAGTTGTGACAGTTGTGGAATGTCACCGTTTCTCATTTAGGGAAGGCTCAGGGGTGACGTTACTGGGGCTGTCAGCTGACAGAGATTGTCACAATAGGGAGGCGTAGGAAGGCTCTGTGATAACACAGACTAGCTCCATCACTGTGCCTTCTGCAGTGTGCTCTGCTAAATGGCAGGCGGGCAGCATTTGTCTTCAAAGCACAGAGATAGATGGTCTGTCACCATTATCGTAGTAAGTGCCATTTCTCCCCGTCATGAATTCTCCGCTCATTAGGAAGAGTTGTTTTTTTTAACTTCCAAAATAAACGTCATCCGGATTTAAAATGATATACAAAGCAAGAACACGGTGGTGCAGCGGTAGAGGTTGCTGCCTTACAGTGCCAGAGACCCAGGTTCGATCCTGACTATGGATGCTTGTCTATACGTTCTCCCCATGACCTGCGTGGGTTTTCTCTGGGGTCTCCGGTTTCCTCCCACACTCTAAAGACATACAGCTTTGTAGATTAATTGGCTTGGTATAAGTGTAAATTTTCCCTCATGTGTGTCGGGTAGTGTTAATGTGCGGGGTTCGCTGGTCAGTAAGGACACGTGTGGCCAAAGGCCTGTTCTGTGCTGTATCTCTAAACAAAACTAAACTAACCTAACCTGAACTAAAACTTTTGGCTTATATATATTAATTATTGCTATATGCGGTACACTCACACTCACACTCTCACACCACACACACACACACTCCACACACACTCACACACACTCACACACACACTCTCACTCACACTCACACACACACACACTCACACACACACACTCACACACACACTCTCACTCACACACACCACACTCTCACTCACACACACACCACACTCACACACACTCACACACACACTCTCACTCACACACACACACACTCTCACTCACACACACACACACACACACACTCACACACTCACACACACTCACACACACACTCTCACTCACACTCACACACACTCACAACACACACACACTCACACACACACACTCACTCACACACACACACTCACACACACACACACACTCTCACTCACACTCACACACACACTCACACACACACACTCACTCACACACACACACTCACACACACACACACACACACACAAAAACACACATCTAACTAATTTCACAGGAGCTTCATCTTTTTAAAGTAAATGTATTATTCTACTCATAAGCAAGTTTCCATTCACTACCAGTTTAAATGAAAAAGTAGACATTACAGGCAGTAATTTAATCTCAACTATGTGAAAGAAATTAGATTTTTTTAAACAAATTCCCCAGGTGTTGCAATTACAGTAATTAGACCCAAATTGTGAAGTTGTCTTCATCTTATTGATATGAATACACACTCAGTTTTTGTGGTAATTACTTTCCCTGGTTATCTCTTTGCAACATGACGCCTTGTTTCCCTGGCTGCAATCACACTTTGTCTTTTCAAGAGGTGCGGTGATAATCCAGGACTGAAGCGTATTCATTATCAGGAAATAATGCAGATCTAAATCACAATGAGACCATGGGTTGCTGACCTTAAGACTGCTGGGATGATAGAGGTTTAACACAGCCTGCAATTAATAAAGTACAGTATGAAGCTCCACTATACAGAGATCCTTTGCATGCACTGAATGATTTGAATGAAATAGCCCAGCAAAATTTACCTGTAAGTAAGTAAGTAAGTTTATTGGCCAAGTATTCACATACAAGGAATTGCCTTGGTGCTCCGCCCACATAACAACATGACATACAGTGACAGTTACGAATGACTCGGAAAACACTAAACATTAATAATAATAATAAGACATTAATGATAAAACACCATTGATCAAGCATGTGAACCAACAAAATACCAGATCAAAGGGAGGCTACAGATTTTTGGCTTGTTGAGTAGAGCAACTACTCGTATCTGCTGGAATGAGTGATCACAGCTCATGGCATTTTGCTGGGCAACCTTGGAAAATAGGATTGTAATTCGGACTTTACTGAAACCAAATTAGATTGTTCCATGTGTAGGAAGGAACTGCAGATGCTGGTTTAAACCAAAGATAGACACAAAAGGGTCATGTGATAGGAGCAGAATTAGGCCATTCGGCCCATCAAGTCTACTCCGCCATACAATCATGGCTGATCTATCTCTCCTTCCTACCCCAATTCCCTGCCTTCTCCCATAACCTCTGACACCCGTACTAATCAGAAATCCGTTCTAAGAAGGAACTGCAGATGCAGGAAAATCAAAGGTAGACAAAAATGCTGGAGAACTCAGCGGGTGCAGCATACTATGGAGCGAAGGAAAATAGGGAACGTTTTGGGCCGAAACGTTGCCTATTTCCTTCGCTCCATAGATGCTGCTGCACCCGCTGAGTTTCTCCAGCACTTTTGTCTATTCAGAAATCTATCTATGCCTTAAAAATATCCAATGACTTGGCCTCCACAGCCTAAAGAAATTCAGCCTTCTCATCTCTTTCCTAAAAGAAAGTCTTTAATTCTGAGGCTGTGGCCTCTAGTCCTAGACTCTCCCACTAGAGGAAACACCCTCTCCACAACCACTCGATCCAAACCTTTCATTTTTTGGTAAGTTTCAACGAGGCCCCCTCTCATTATTCTAAACTCCAGCGAGTACAGGCCAGTGCCATCAAACGCTGATCATAGGTTAACCTACTCATTCCTGGGATCATTCTCGTAAACCTGCAGTAAAAAGCTGGAGTAACTCAGCGGACAGGCAACATCTGTGGAGAGAAGGATGAGAGAAATCTCTTTAATCTCTTCATCGCCCAGTTTAACAGCTATGTTGATCCCTGACTGCTATGTCGATCAAAGTAACTAAAAATAAAATATGTTTTTCCCCACTGGAAAGAGATTTGTGAAACACTTGCCTTGAGCCTGTAATTTATCTTTGACTTCATCTCTCAGAAGACCACTGCCCAAGCACTGCTTCTGGCAGAAGGGCTTTCATTCATCATTGTAAAAACAACCGCCCACTCTGCCTGAGGTCATTTGTTGCGGCCTTGAATATTCCAGGTCTTTTCTAGCCTTGCACTGGGCTAGATGCAGGAAGATTGTTCCCGATGTTGGGGAAGTGCAGGACAAGGGGTCACAGCTTAAGGATAAGGGGGGAATCCTTTAAGACCGAGATGAGGAAAAACTTTTTCACACAGAGAGTGGTGAATCTCTGGAACTCTCTGCCACAGAGGGTAGTTGAGGCCAGTTCATTGGCTATATTTAAGAGGGAGTTAGATGTGGGCCCTTGTGGCTAAAGGGATCAGGGGGTATGGAGGGAAGGGAGGTACGGGATACTGAGTTGGGTGATCAGCCATGATCATATTGAATGGCGGTGCAGGCTCGAAGGGCCGAATGGCCTACTCCTGCACCTATTTTTCCATGTATCTATGTACTCGCCGGAGTTTAGAAGAATTGAGGGGGGGACCTCATTGAAACTTATCG
>CM075992.1:3990911-4041102 GCA_038087875.1 Malacoraja senta
GGCAACATCTGTGGGGGCAGAAGGATGGTCGAGGCTTCAGGTCGAGACTTCAGGTCGAGACCTCGCATCCTCCAAGTTTGAGTTTTGGCTTCAGATTACTGCGTTTGTGGTCGCCTGTGCTTCCATTCAATAAACAGTGTCTTTAGACTTTAGAGATACAGCATGGAAACAGTGCCCTTCAACCCCAACTTGCTCACACTGATTAAGATGCTCCATCTACACGTCCCACTTGGGCCCATACCCTTCTAAACATTTCCTATCCAAGTCTAGTCAAGTCAAGAGAGTTTATTGTCATGTGTCCCAGACTGGACAATGAAATTCTTGCTTTGCTGCAGCACAACAGAATATTGTAGTCATAAATACAGATCAGATCAGTGTGACCATATACCATTGAACCTATTCATGTACCTATCCAAATATCTTTTAAATGTTGTTACAGTATCTGCCTCAACTACCTCCTCTAGCAGCTCGTTCCATACACCCACCACCCTTTGTGTGAAAAGGTTGTCCCCCAGGTTCCTATTGAATCTTCCCACCCTCACCTATGTCCTCTGGTTCTTGATTGTCTTACTTTGGGGAAAAGATTGCATCTACCCGATCTATTCCCCTCTTGATCTTCCCTCTATAAGATTAATTCTCATCCTCCTGCGCTCCAAGGAATAGAGTCCTAGCCTGCTCAACCTCTCCCTGTTGCTCAGGGCCTCGAGTCCTGGCAACATCCCCGTAAACATCCTCGTCTATAGTGTGATCGGATTTGATTGGAGTGACAATAGGCAATAGACAATAGACAATAGACAATAGGTGCAGGAGTAGGCCATTCAGCCCTTCGAGCCAGCACCACCATTCAATGCGATCATGGCTGATCATCCCCAATCAGTACCCCGTTCCTGCCTTCTCCCCATATCCCCTGACTCCGCTATCTTTAAGAGCCCTATCCAGCTCTCTTTTGAAAGCATCCAGAGAACCGGCCTCCACCACCCTCTGAGGCAGGGAATTCCACAGACTCACCACTCTCTGTGAGAGAAAATGTTTCCTCGTCTCCGTTCTAAATGGCTTACTCCTTATTCTTAAACTGTGGATGCAATAAAAAGCTTTTCACTGTACCTCAACACACATTACAATGATAAGCTGGAACCTAAATCCTTTGTGTCAAATTCTCTTGGTTCTTCTTGGTTCTTGGTCCAAAATATTCCAAATGGAATTTAAACTGGAGGTGGCGGAGGGTGGAATTAAGCATCCTTGCTGGGGATAACATCCTGGAGTCCCGGAGCAAGTGCCTGGAGCCCTCTTGAATAAGTAATGGCCATTAGCATGTAAAGTTGACTTGCCAATTTTTGTTGATTAAAGCTGAGTGAAAAGTATGCCATGATATAACTTTCACGCTGAATATCAAGGCTATATTTATGCATATTTGAGGATTGTATCAAAAAACAGCACTTTCTGTACTTTTGTATAAACCAGCATCTGCTGTTTAGTTTTGTTTAGTTTAGCTTTGAGATATGGCGCAGAAAACAGGCCCTTCGGCCCACCGGGGTCCGCGCCGGCCAGCGATACCCGCACACCAACACTATCCTGCACACACCCACGGACAATTTACAATTTTACCAAGCCAATTAACCTACAAACCCGTACGTCTGTGGAGTGTGGGAGGAAACCGGAGCACCTGGAGGAAACCCGCGCAGGTCACGGGGAGAAGGTACAAGCTCCCGTGGGCAGGATCGAACCCAGGTCTCTGGCGCTGTGAGGCAGCAACTCTACCGCTGTGCCACCGTGCCACCCCACTGTTCACTTACATCAGTATAAATTGTGTCTTTAATGCACAAAGTGACAGGAAACTGCAATGGTGATTTAATGGCTTCTTTAGAATTTTTTTCGTTAAAAATGATACCTACATAGTAACGCAAGAAATAAAAGCAGGAGCAGTCCATTAAAGCTCTTCAACCCTGCTTGCTGTGCTAATGATCATGGCTGGTCTTCTGCCTCGTATCCTTTCCCAACACTGGTCCAATAACCCTTGATTCCCTTCATACTTCATGCTGCCTTGACCTGCTGAGTTACTCCAGCACTTTGTATATTTTTTTGCAGGCAGAAAGGTCCTGACCTTAAATACCATGCTCTCCAGAATTGCCACCTGACCCACTGAGTTACTCCAGCATTCTGTCATTTTAACCAGCATTTGCAGTCCTTGTTTCGACATTAGTGTATGTGATATTTAATGGTCAGTAATGACAGTGGGCTGAAGTTTATAAGTGATAGGAGAAGAATTAGGCCATTCGGCCCATCAAGTCTATGCCATTTAATCATAGGTGATCTATCTCTCCCTCCTAACCCCATTTTCCTGCCTTCTCCCCATAACCTCTGACACCCGCACTAATCAAGAATCTGTCTATCTCTGCCTTAAAAATATCTATTGACGGCCTCCACAGCCTTCTGTGGCAATGAATTCTACAGATTCACCACCCTCTGACTAAAGAAATTCCTCCTCATCTCCTTTCTAAAGGAACGTCCTTTAATTCACCATCAAAATGATACTTAAGTGTTGCGATGATACCTGCCTCAACTACCTCCTCCTGCAGCTTGTTCCGTACACCCGCCACCCTTTGTGTTGTGAATGAGGGATTGATGGTCAGTTTTATTCTGAGGCTGTGGCCTCTGGTCCTAGACTCTCCCACTTGTGGAAACATCTACTCCACATCCACTCCAGCCAGGCCTTTGTCCGTCCTGTTTGACTTTACACTGACCATTTCAAGAGTGTTCCCCTTGGTTCCCAAATGGGGATGTTCAATAGGAACCCAAAGTAGGATTAGGAAGGTTTGCTGATCTCCCATGGACTGTAAACACCAGATGGGCAGAATGGCCTGTTATTGTGCTGTAGTTCCTTCACGTTCAGTCTCGAACCAATGACTTCTTAGAGGGCAGGAGGATGATGGGTGATCTTAAGGGGGAGCATAAAATCATGAGAGGAATAGATCGGGTAGATTCCCCTAGACTTGCCCAGAGTAGGGGAATCGAGGACCAGAGGACATAGGTTCAGGAGCCTGAGGGGTGACTGGGGAGTTATTTAGGGTTATGGGGAGAAGGCAGAAGAATGGGGTTGAATGGAGGAGACTTGATGGGCCAAATGGCCTAATTCTGCTCCTATGATTTTGAGGCAGGGACTATCGCAACATTTAAGAAACAATGAGACAGGTACATGGATAGTAGACGGTAGACTTCTTCTACTTTCGTGTGGCGTGCACAGCCTAAAGTTGTTGGACAACTTGTTCTATTTGATCTTCCGTTTGTGCACGTCGAGTTGATTGCATTAGTCGAAACAGGGCGGACCACGTGAAGGTTGCAATCTTCCACCCAGAAGGTAGACAAAAGTGCTGGAGAAACTCAGCTGGTGCAGCAGCATCTATAGAGCGAAGGAACTAGGCAACGTTTCGGGCCGAAACCCTTGGTTTCGGCCCGAAACGTTGCCCATTTCCTTCGTCTCAGGCGGAAACCCGTCTGAAGAAGGGTTTCGGCCCGAAACGTTGCCTATTTCGTTCGCTCCATAGATGCTGCTACACCCGCTGAGTTTCTCCAGCACTTTTGTGTACCTTATCAGCAATTATGTGGGGATGTGTCAGAAGTCAAGACCAAAGATCCTATAGCAAGATAGACCATTCTTTCTAAATGCAATGGGCTGACGTGTAGTTTCTCCAGCATTTTTGTCTACCTTCGATTTCCCAGCATCTGCAGTTCCTTCTTAAACACAGGTACATGGATAGGACAGGTTTAGAGGGATGTGGGCCAAACGCGGGCAGGTGGGACTAGTGTAGCTGGGACCTGCTGGGCCAAAGCTGTTTCCACACTGTGTATCACTCTGACTCTGTGACTCAGGGAGAGGAGAAAGCAATCTCCATCAGAAATATTCATTAAAAAACACAATTGCCATTTTAATAATGATTACAAGGAATTCAAGTGCGAGAGTTACCTGCCGGGTAATAGCTGGGGAAGTCATGAAATTGAAGGGTGTTAATAATGACTGAAATGGAATTCACAAATTATTTAACACTTCATGAATCTTGAAGTGGCAGGAGTCACAGAGGTTAATAGCTGTGATGTGGCTTATAATTAAGCTATTTATCTTATTCGTGGCAATTAGAATAGGAAGTCAGAGGTTCGGACCTTGCTGTGGCTACTATGAAGAGTGTTGATTTGCATACAGCACATCTTGGTGTGGCAGCTGAATTTAATCTCCATTTACCTCTGACTCACTTGAGGGGATGTCTCGGTAATGAAGGGCGGAGAGGGGGGCAGGTAATTATGTGCGAGTAACAAGGTTAGGGCCGATGTCCCTCGCGTGCGTGCGTGCGTGCGTGTGTGCGTGCGTGTGTGTGTTGCCCCCTCCACTGCAAGTTCAGAGAAAATTCAGTCCACATTCTCCATGACACAGACTACAGCAGTGGCACAGCTGGTAGAGCTGCTGCCGCAGAGAGCTAGAGACTCCGGGCTCCACCCCGACCTCAGGTGCTGCCTATGTGGCGTTTACCCGTTTGCCCTGAGACCCCGTGGCTTTTCTCCGGGTGCTCTGGTTTCATACGACAAGAAACAGTACAGAAGGATTTGAGTATAGGAGCAGGGAGGTTCTACTGCAGTTGTACAGGGTCTTGGTGAGGCCACACCTGGAGTATTGCGTACAGTTTTTTGTCACCAAATCTGAGGAAAGACATTCTTGCCATAGAGGGAGTACAGAGAAGGTTCACCAGACTGATTCCTGGGATGGCAGGACTTTCATATGAAGAAAGACTGGATAGACTCGGCTTGTACTCGCTGGCATTTAGAAGATTGAGGGGGGGATCTTATAGAAACGTACAAAATTCTTAAGGGGTTGGACAGGCTAGATGCAGGAAGATTATTCCCGATGTTGGGGGAAGTCCAGAACAAGGGGTCACAGTTTAAGGATAAGGGAGAAATCTTTTAGGACCGAGATGAGAATTTTTTTTTTCACACAGAGAGTGGTGAATCTGTGGAATTCTCTGCCACAGAAAGTAGTTGATGCCAGTTCATTGGCTATATTTAAGAGGGAGTTAGATGTGGCCCTTGTGGCTAAAGGGGTCGGGGATATGGAGAGAAGGCAGGTACAGGATACTGAGTTGGATGATCAGCCATGATCATATTGAATGGCGGTGCAGGCTCGAAGGGCTGAATGGCCTACTCCTGCACCTATTTTCTATGTTTCTATGTTTCAGAGAAAATTCAGTCCACATTCTCCATGATAAGACTACAGCAGCTGGTAGAGCTGCTGCCTCACAGCGCTACAGACTCCGGGCTCCACCCCGACCTCAAGGTGCTGTCTGGGTGGCGTTTGCCCGTTTGCCCTGTGACCCCGTGGATCTTCTCCGGGTGCTCTGGGTTCATAGGACAAGAAACAGTACAGAAGATAGACACACAATGCCAGAGTAACTCAGCGGGACAGGCAGCATCTCAGGAGAGAAGGAATGGGTGGCGTTTCGGGTCGAGACCCTTCTTCAGACAGGTCATCTCTCCAGAGATGCTGCCTGTCCTAACTGAGTTACTCCAGTATTTTGTGTCTATCTTCAGTTTAAACCAGCATCTGCAGTTCCTTCCTGCACGTGGCACAGCACAGCACAGGAACAGGCCCTTCGGCCCACAATGTTTGTGCCGAACATGATGCCAAGTTAAACTGAGCTCATCTGCCTGCACATGATCCATATCCCTCTATTCCCTGCACTTCCATGTACCTATCTAATCCCTCTTAAACACCTCTATCGTATCTGTCTCCATCATGTCAAAGACGTGTGGGTTTGTGGGTTAATGGGCCACATTGTACATTAACCTATCAACCCCAGGACCATTCTTGTGTTGGATGGAATGGGGGGATTCAAGCTGCAAGGAACGCTCCACAACCTCCTTCCAATCTCTTCCTTACCTCATTCTTCAGTGTTCAGTGTTAGACGTCATTAACATGCACACACATGCACATGCTGACATATACTTACACACACAAACACGCATAACATGTGTAGGCATACAGATATGCACACACGCACACACACACATGTAACACACTTAATACACATGAGTGCACATGCACACTCACATGCTCAAGAACACACATTTGCACACTCTCAAACACCCAAACACACGCACACACACACACACACACACACACACACACACACACACACACACACACACACACACACACACACACACACACACACACACACACACACACACACACACACACACACACACACACACACACACACACACAAACCCAATTACTCTTCTGCACATATTCAAAAATACACAACACACAATTAGACGACACACAACTAAAATATCACGTAGAATATTGTAGTCAGTCTGAAGAAAGGTCTCGACCAGAAATGTCACCCGTTCCTTTTCTCCAGAGATGCTGCCTGACCCGTTGAGTTACTCCAGCATTCTGTGTCTACCTTTGATTTAAACCAGCATCTGCAGTTCCTTCCTACACATGTAGAATTGTGGAACTGTAGATGCTGGTTTACAAAAAAAGACACAATGTGCAATGTGCTGGAGTGACTCAGTGGGTCAGGCAGCATCCCTGGAGGACATGAAGCTGCTTGTCGGGTCGGGAGCTATCTTCACGCTGAGTCTGAGTCTGAATAGACAATAGACAATAGGTGCAGGAGTAGGCCATTCGGCCCTTCGATCCAGCACCGACATTCAATGTGATCATGGCTGATCATCCCCAATCAGTACCCCGTTCCTGCCTTCTCCCCATATCCCCTGACTCCGCTATCTTTAAGAGCCCTATCTAGCTATCTCTTGAAAGTATCCAGAGGACCTGCCTCCACCGCCCTCTGAGGCAGAGAATTCCACAGACTCACAACTCTCTGTGAGAAAAAGTGTTTCCTCGTCTCCGTTTTAAATGGCTTACCCCTTATTCTTAAACTGCGGCCCCTGGTTCCGGACTCCCCCAACATCGGGAACATGTTTCCTGCCTCTAGCGTGTCCAAACCCTTAATAATCTTATATGTTTCAATAAGATTCCCTCTCATCCTTCTAAACTCCAGAGTGTACAAGCCCAGCCGCTCCATTCTCTCAGTATATGACAGTCCCGCCATCCCGGGAATTAACCTGGTGAACCTAGGCTGCACTCCCTCAATAGCAAGAATGTCCTTCCTCAAATTAGGGGACCAAAACTGCACACAATACTCCAGGTGTGGTCTCACTTGGGCCAAAAGGCCCTCGACTCGATGCGTCGCCTATCCCTGTTCTCCAGCGAAGCTGCCTGTCCCGCTGAGTTTCTCCAGCACTCTGTGTCTTTTGTTTTAACCCGATGCACCATGTTACTCATCACCAGCGCGGGGCCCGGCGATTTATCAAAGGCTCTCTCTTTCTCTTTCGCTGAAAGGTTGATGCACTTTGCTGGCCTGAGCAGGAGATGAAGGGGGTTGCTTAGGTATGGGGGGGGGGGGGGGGGGTGAAGGATGCCTTTGGTGCTTCCTGATCACATTAGTGAGACTTCACTAAATTCTCTGCTGAAGCAAGCCGTCTATTAACAATCTCACGAGCTGCCCGCCGGCCGCCCGCCCATTTGAGTGAGTTACAGCTGCTTTGTGGGGTGCATTACCAGACCTTAATGGCTCGGCAGGTGATGAAGAAGCATTGACATGTCGGCCTAAATCTTTTGGCTGCGGGCCATTTCTTCATCATTTGGGCGCGGGCCTGATCTCAGCTGGCAAATTAGGCCGAACCTTTTACAAGGTTCGGCCTAATTTGCCAGCTGAGATCAGGGGGAGGGAGGGGGGAGAGAGGGGGAAGAGAGGGGTATAGGTCTCATTACGATTTGAACGGCAAGCATTTTGATGCATTACCCACGGACTCAATGTATCCACAGAACAATAGTTGCCTTTTATACCATGGCCATAAATTCACATCAGCGTGAGGTTTAGTACGTCTCTGCGGTAACTCTCTCACCTTAGCAAGCACAAAGTACAAGTCGCATGTTGCTGACAGCTAAACCACATTCATCTCTCTCCACTGTTTATCCTGACGTTTTTTTTTTTATCACTGTTGTGAAAAAGACTTGGATCGGTGCAGGGGGGGACGAATAAAATCAGTAATAAGATTGCAGGAGTGCGGAGTTTAGTTTAATTTAGTTTTAGAGATACTGGGCGGAAACAGGCCCTTCGGCCCCCCCCGCGCCCACGCCGACCAGCGATCCACGCACATTAACATATGCCCTAGGGGCAATTTACACTTATACCACGTGTACCAACCCAAGCCAATTAACCTACAAACCTGCACGCCTTTGGAGTGTGGGAGGAAACCGAAGATCTCGGAGAAAACCCACGCAGGTCACGGGGGGGGGGAGTACAAACTCCACACAGGCAGCACCCGTAGTCGGGATCGAACCCGGGTCTCTGGCACTGAAAGGCAGCAGCCACTCTACCGCTGCGCCACCGTACCGCCCTAAAGTTTTATAGCTCTGTAGTGAGAGATTCAGAAAGTGCTGGGTGCCTGGACCATGTTGCCAGGGGTGGTGGTGGAGGCAGATACAATGGTGCCATGTAAGAGTGTTTTGGATCGGGACATGGATATGCAGGGAATGTTGGGATGTGGATCATATGCAGGCAGAGGAGATTAGAAACATAGAAACATAGAAAATAGGTGCAGGAGTAGGCCATTCGGCCCTTCGAGCCTGCACCGCCATTCAGTATGATCATGGCTGATCATCCAACTCAGTATCCTGTACCTGCCTTCTCTCCATACCCCCTGATCCCTTTAGCCACAAGGGCCACATCTAACTCCCTCTTAAATATAGGCAATGAACTGGCCTCAACTACCTTCTGTGGCAGAGAGTTCCAGAGATTCACCACTCTCTGTGTGAAAAATGTTTTTCTCATCTCGGTCCTAAAGGATTTCCCCCTTATCCTTAAACTGTGACCCCTTGTCCTGGACTTCCCCAACATCGGGAACAATCTTCCTGCATCTAGCCTGTCCAACCCCTTAAGAATTTTGTAAGTTTCTATAAGATCCCCCCTCAATCTTCTAAATTCTAGCGAGTACAAGCCGAGTCTATCCAGTCTTTCTTCATATGAAAGTCCTGACATCCCAGGAATCAGTCTGGTGAACCTTCTCTGTACTCCCTCTATGGCAAGAATGTCTTTCCTCAGATTTGGAGACCAAAGTGAGTTTAACTTGACATCATGTTCAGCCCTGAAGTCGTGGGCTGAAGGGCCTGTTGCCATCCTGTTCCATGTTGTATGTTCTAATTCTACTTTGGGATGTGGGAGGAAACTGGAGCTACCCGGAGAAAAAACATGTGGTACTTTGGGAATGTGGGAGGAAACTGGAGCACGTGGGAAAAAAACCATGCGGTCACAGTGAGAACATGCAAACTCTACACAGACAGCACAATAGACACTAAATGCTGGAGTAACTCAGCGGGACAGGCAGCATCTTTGGAGAGAAGGAATGGGTGATGTATCAGGTTGAGACCCTTCTTCAGACAATCAAAGGATAATTGCTTTAATATGAAGAAGCAGGTTGCTAATGCTTGCTTAAGGAACACTCCCTTGAGTAAGATTGAAGTAAAGCTTACAAAACTGCTCGGAAAGCCTTGTATTTTCAACCTTCTATGGCCAATGATAATTTGGGCTCCTCAGTCAAAGGAACTAATGTTATCCTCAATGCTCGTCATGGCTTGGAATTAATTCGCACTAATTAGGCAACTGCTTCTCTAAAACATCCTAACAGCAGCTCTGGTGTGATGAGTAGGAAATGTCAGGCTCACTCTTGAGATGGCATGGGCTTACTCTGAAACGAGGAGCTTTGAAATCCGAGTCTCTCAGCCCCTTATATACACACTCTCGCCATGCAGAGGATGCACAGATGCAGCCAACACATGAATGGACAGGGTGCCTGGTATAATTGACACAAAATGCTGGAGTAACTCCGCGGGACATGCAGCACCGGGTCATAGAGTGATACAGCGTGGAAACAGGCCCTTTGGCACAACTTGCCAACACCCACGAACACGTCCCAGCTACACTAGTCCAACCTGCCAGCATTTGGTCCATATCCCTCCAAACCTGTCCTATCCATGTACCTGTCTAACTGTTTCTTCAATGTTGGGATAAACCCAGTCTCAACGACCTCCTCTGGCAGCTTGTTCCATACACCCACCACCCTTTGTGTGAAAATGTTACCCCTCAGATTTCTATTAAATCTTTTCCCCTTCACCTTAAACCTCTGTCCTCTGGTCCTCGATTCCCCTACTCTGGGCAAGAGACTCTGTGCATCTACCCGATCTATTCCTCTCATGATTTTATACACCTCTGGAGAGAAGGAATCTCTGGAGAGAAGGAATGGGTGACATTTTGGGTCGAGACCCTTCTGCAGACTAAGAGTAAGGGGAGAGGGGAACTAGAGATATGGAAAGGCAAGATGTGAAAACACAGATCAAAGGGGACGATGCTCAAGGAAATGTTGAATGGTACAGTATTAGCTCAGGGGAAGGTTAACGAGGCATAGAATTAATAGAGTGATACAGCGTGGAAACAGGGCCTTCGGCCCTACTTGCCCACACTAGCCAACATGTCCCAGCTACACTCGTCCCACCTGCCCGCATTTGGCCCATATCCCTCTAAACTTGTCCTCTCCATGTACCTGTCTAACTGTTTCATAAACGTTGGGATAGTCCCTGCCTCAACTACTTCCTCTGGCAGCTCGTTCTAGCCATAGAGGGAGTGCAGAGAAGGTTCACCAGACTGATTCCTGGGATGTCAGGACTTTCATATGAAGAAAGACTGGATAGACTTGGCTTATACTCGCTAGAATTTAGGAGATTGAGAGGGGATCTTATAGAAACGTACAAAATTCTTATGGGGTTGGACAGGCTAGATGCAGGAAGATTGTTCCCGATGTTGGGGAAGTCCAGGACAAGGGGTCACAGCTTAAGGATAAGGGGGAAATCCTTTAAGACCGAGATGAGGAAAAACGTTTTCACACAGAGAGTGGTGAATCTCTGGAACTCTCTGCCACAGAGGGTAGTTGAGGCCAGTTCATTGGCTATATTTAAGAGGGAGTTAGATGTGGCCCTTGTGGCTAAGGGGATCAGGGGGTATGGAGAGAAGGCAGGTACGGGATACTGAGTTGGATGATCAGCCATGATCATATTGAATGGCGGTGCAGGCTCGAAGGGCCGAATGGCCTACTCCTGCACCTATTTTCTATGTATCTATGTATCTATGTTCCATACACCCACCACCCTGTGTGCTTGAAAAAAATATATTAATGTAATATTGAATCAGGAGGACATAGAAACTAGTTGGAGGATTAGGGTGGGGGAGGGATGGAGAGATAGGGAAAACAAGGTTTATTGAAGTTAGAGAAGTCAGTATTCATACCGCTGGGTTGTAAAATGATAGTTTTGTGAACATTACTGAATACAACGCTAATGAATTCATGTACAGCCGCTGAGAATATCGGAGGTGGTTTTTTTTCACAGTTTCTGTTTGGTATATTTATTTTTATTCTGAATAAAGTTTATTTTGGGAAAAAATGACAACTCAAGCTCCTTGAAATATTCACCAGGGCTCCTCATTGACGATAATGCAGCTGGTTCACTGGATGTTTTCAAGAGAGAGTTAGATCTAGCTGTTAGGGCTAACGGAATCAAGGGATATGGGGAGAAAGCAGGAACGGGGTAGTGATTGTGGATAGACAAAAACGCTGGAGAAACTCAGCGGGTGAGGCAGCATCTATGGAGCGAAGGAAATAGGCAACGTTTCGGGTCGGGTCAAAACCATTCTTCAGACTTGATTGTGGAGCGCAGAAGGTTAAGAGGGGACTTGATAGAGGTCTTTAAAATTATGAGCGGGTTAGACAGAGTGGACGTGGATAAGCTTTTCCCATTGAGAGTAGGGAAGATTCAAACAAGGGGACATGACTTGAGAATTAAGGGACAGAAGTTTAGGGGTAACATTAGGGGGAACTTCTTTACTCAGAGAGTGGTAGCTGTGTGGAATGAGCTTCCAGTGGAAGTGGTGGAGGCAGGTTCGATGTTATCCTTTAAAAATAGATTGGATGGGTATATGGACGGGAAAGGAATGGAGGGTTATGGTCTGAGTGCAGGTAGATGGGACTAGGGGTAAGTATTTATTTTTAATAAAAAATAAATTAAAAAAAAAATAATAATAATAATTTAAATGTTCGGCACGGACTTGAAGGGCCGAGATGGCCTGTTTCCGTGCTGTTATGGTTATATGGTTATATGGTTATATGGTTATGATCGAGGACAAGCTAGATGCAAAAAAAATGTTCCCAATGTTGGGCGAGTCCAGAACCAGGGGCCACCGTCTTAGAATAAAGGGGAGGTCATTTAAGACTGAGGTGAGAAAAAACGTTTTCACCCAGAGAGTTGTGAATTTATGGAATTCCCTGCCACGGCAGTGGAGGCCAAGTCACTGGATGGATTTAAGAGAGAGTTAGATAGAGCTCTAGGGGGCTAGTGGAGTCAAGGGATATGGGGAGAAGGCAGGCACGGGTTATTGATAGGGGATGATCAGCCATGATCACAATGAATGGCGGTGCTGGCTCGAAGGGCCGAATGGCCTCCTCCTGCACCTATTTTCTATGATTCTATGTGTCTGTATTTCTAGGTATCCATATCTGATTAAAACAGCAGGATTTAATCCTTTGATCATTGGAGTAACACTCCAACACTCCAAGGATTAATTAAACATCTGAATGTATGTTAAAGTGCCTATTGCTGGAGTAAAAATAGCAAGACAGATTGTACCGAGCAGTGCATTTTCCCCGACCTGTTGCCTGAACCCTTCCATCCCAGATGGACTGAAAATACAAGGAAGCAGATGGCCGTGCTGGTTAGCCTGACTAATTATTTCCAAGGCCCTCTATCTCTACATACACTCCCTGCCCATCTCTGGCCCTCATCTCAACCCCCCCCTCCTCCTCCTCTCCCAACATCTACTCAGCACCTCAGCAGCGGTGAGGTTAATCCGGAGTGTATTGGATGCCGCTGGCTATGATAATGAAGTGTTTACATAATCCAATGACTGCAAATTCAAATCCAACCATGCTGCTTTTTGAGAATTTATATTTAGCTTTATTTAATATTAAAAAACACAATCTGGAAATATAACAATTGATACTGTGATTATGAAACCGCCAGATTGTTGTTAAAAGCCCGACTGGTTGACTGAGGGAAGAATAAATCCTGTCTTCACACATATTAATCTGTGTGCGTGACCACAGACTAGTTTAGGAAGGAACTGCAGATGCTGGTTTAAACAGAAGGTAGACACAAAATGCAACTCAGCGGGACAGGCAGCATCACTGGAGAGAAGGATTGGGTGATGTTTTGGGTCGAGACCATTCCTCAGACTGGTTTTGAATAGAATTGAATGACTTGTTGCCGCATGTGACACGTCACAGTGGGATTCTTTGCTTGCGTATCCAAGGTATGCAAATGGTGGCCACATAAAGGGCGCTGAGAAAGTAAGAAAGTTCCACCGGGCCAGGTCTGTACTCCTCCCCCTCCCCCCCCCACCTCACACCAGTCCGCCCACACCGGACAATCCATCGTCCGCCTACCTTTTGTTGCATGCTATCCAGTCAGCGGAAAGACAATGCATGGTTACAATTGAGCCATCTACAGTGTACAGATACATGATAATGGGAATAATGTTTAGTCAGATTCAGATTCATTGTCATTGTGCAGTGTACAGTACAGAGACAACGAAATGCAGTTAGCATCTCCCTAGAAGAGTGACATAAATATGAGCAATAAATACATCTAATAATCCTGGTGGGTGGAGTGTCCGGGGGGGTGGGGGGGGGTGATTGGCAGTCACCGAGGTACAGTGTTGAGTAGTGTAACAGCCGCAGGGAAGAAGCTGTTCCTGGACCTGCTGGTCCGGCAACGGAGAGACCTGTAGCGCCTCCCGGATGGTAGGAGGGTAAACAGTCTGTGGTTGGGGTGAGAGCAGTCCTTGGCGATGCTGAGCGCCCTTCGCAGACATCGCTTGCTCTGGACAGACACAATGGAGGGGAGTGAGGAACCGGTGATGCGTTGGGCAATTTTCACCACCCTCTGCAGTGCGTTCCGGTCGGAGACAGAGCAGTTGCCATACCATACTGTGATGCAGTTGGTAAGGATGCTCTCGATAGTGCAAGGTAAAGGGAGTAAAGTCTGATCTAAGATAGTCCAAGGAATGTGGAAATAAAACAATTGATACCGTGGCTATGAAACAACCAGATTGTCATAAAAAACCCAATTGGTTCACTGAGGGAAGGGTATCGTCTGTCTTCACATATATTAATCTGTATGTGACTCCAGACTCAACACAGCTTGCTGCCTCTTCATTTCCCTTTGACATGGTCTGGTAAGTCACACAGTTGTATCAACGACCCCACAAGAAGCTATTAAGGGGAATAACTATCCCATGAATTACTTTTCTAAAACCTCTGGAACAGTGAGTCATGTTTGCCACAATGTACCGAAGCCAATTAACCTACAAACCTGCACGACTTTGGAGTGCGGGAGGAAACCGGAGCGCCGGTGGAAAACCCACGCAGGTCATGGGGAGATATGGGGAGAAGGCAGGAACGGGGTGCTGATTGGGGATGATCAGCCATGATCACATTGAATGGCGGTGCTGGCTCGAAGGACCGAATGGCCTACTCCTGCACCTATTGTCTATTGTCTATTGTCTATTGTCCATTGAGAACATACAAACTCCGTACAGACAGCACCCGTAGTCAGGATGGAACCCGGGTGTGAGGCAGCAACTCCACCGCTGGTCGGCGCGGACTCAGTGGGCCTGTTTCCGCGCTGTATCTCAAAACTAAACTAAGCTAAACCTACATCCCACAAGAGGACAATATGTCCCTGACAATCCAGCCAAAGGCAGATATGTACAGCCTGGTTGCAAGGAATCCTACAAACCTGACATTTAATCTCCGTGGGTGAAATATGTCCAGCCTTAACGCAGTGGAAGGTTTGCAGTGTGCTCTGATCAATAATATTAGTGGATGAGCTGGAAGTCAGTACGTTGTGGAACTGTCACAGGCAGGATGAGTTTAAGGGTTGTATTCAATCAAAGCGCAAGTGGCCAAGATGACTAGATGTTAACAAACATGTGTTCCTGACCCTGAGAAAGATGCTGCATCTTCATAGTGGGCAAATTCATCAACTGGGTACAACGTTGCCATTACCATCTCCCAGCTACTTGGAGAAAGATTGGAGGATTAATCATGCAATCAAAGATAGAATCATTCTTCACATTTAATGTAAAAAACCAGACACTTCATTCCTAAAAACAGGATAAAAAATAGTTAATTTCTTCGCTATGATTCATCTCTTGGAAACATATTTGCTCAACAACATAATTGTAACCCCCATTAATGAATAACTCATCTCAAGATCTCTTGCAGGAGTGTTGTGGAGCAAAATCTTGTGCCGAGACTCCTAGGGAGGTTTCTTCATCAGTCTGAAGAAGGGTCTCGACCCGAAATGTCAAAGACTCGAGGGCTCCCTGTACTGGTCAAATAGATCTGGTGAATGGGGTGGCTCAATGGTGCAACGGTAGAGTTGCTGCCTTACAGCGCTTACAGCGCCAGAGACCCGGGTTCGATCCCGACTACGGGTGCTGTCTGTAGGGAGTTTGTACGTTCTCCCCGTGACATGCGTGGCTTTTCTCCGAGATCTTCGGTTTCCTCCCACACTCCAAAGATGTACAGGTTTGGAGGTTAATTGGCTTGGTAAATGTAAAAAATGTCCCTAGTGTGTGTAGGATAGTGTTAATGTGCGGTGATCGCTGGTTGGCGTGGACCCGGTGGGCCGAAGGCCCTGTTTCCGCTCTGTTTCTAAACTAAACTAAACTAAATCTTCGGTTTCCTCCCACACACCAAAGACGTGCAGGTTTGTAGGTTAATTGGTTTTGTATAATTGTAAATTGTCTCTAGTGGGTGTAGGATGGTGTTAGTGTGCGGGGATCGCTGGTCGGCGCGGACCCGGTGGGCCGAAGGGCCTGTTTCTGCGCTGGATCTCTAAACTAAACTAGAATGTAGATAGGCACAAAAAGCTGGAGTAACTCAGCGGGACAGGCAGCATCTCTGGAGAGAAGGAATGGGTGATGTTTCGGGTCGAGACACTTCTTCAGACTTACACTGAACATTTTTTTTTCTGGAATGTTCTCTTTGCTCCTGCTTCCTGTGCTTCAGCCAAAGGTCTTGGCCCAGGAGCAGGCATTTTGTAAAGATCACTGCCTAGGTGTCAATGCGAGATACCAACACTGTGTGAAGCACATTGCCACCAGCGCCTCCATCTCCCCTACCATCTCCATCAGACGTGTCACACCCCGCCTGCTGCTGCCTTCTGCCGCACTGCAGCACTGTAGCCTGGCCAAGGCCTGGAGTGGAGGGAGGGCAAGGACAGCAGGTACCAGCCTGACGAAGTCTGAAGAACGGTCTCGACCCGAAACGTTGCCTATTTCCTTCGCTCCACAGATGCTGCCTCACCCGCTGAGTTTCTCCAGCATATTTTGTCTACCTTCCATTGTTCCAGCATCTGCAGTTCTTTCTCAGGTCATTATTTGCGAGCTTTTACTTTATTTTACTCGACTTTACTTTTGGAGAAGATAGACGCAAAATGCCGGTGTACTCAGGGGGGCAGGAAGGGATGGGTGATGTTTCAGGTCAAGACCCTTCTTCAGACTGACCCGACCCAACCCGAAACGTCACCCATTCCTTCTCTCCAGAGATGCTGCCTGTCCCGTTGAGTTACTCCATCATTTTGAACCAGCATCTGCAGTTCCTTCCTACACTTTACTTTTCGAGATGCAGCGCGGAAACAGGGCCACCGACCTTGCAGATGAAGTTCACCCAAACGCTTGTTCTACCCTACACACACACTAGGGACAATTAACAATTTTCACCAAAGCCAATTAACCTATAAACCTGTACGTCTTTGGAGTGTGGAAGGTAACCGGAGCACCTGGCGAAGACCCACGCAGGTCACGGGGAGAATGTACAAACTCCATACAGACAGCACCCATAGTCAGGATCTAACCCGGGTCTCTGGCGCTGTGAGGCAGCAACTCTACTGCTGTGCCACCATGCTGCCCTTGTGTTGTGCAGTGTTAAAGAGCCCAATGGCTTTTTGAGAAAAAGCTGTTCCTGAACCTGGAGGTTACCGTTTTTTATACTACATCATAACAGCGACTACCCTTCGAAAGCATCTTAATTCACTGCAAGGCAGGTCGTGATGTCTCCAAGAGGCTCTAGAGAGATGAAAGCTGTCACCTTACCACAACGTCAATACACTCAGATGGAGAAACATCTCCTCTGAGCCGCACTGAAGAAGGATCCTGACCCAAAACATCACCGATTCCTTTTCTCTAAAGATGCTGTCTGACCTGCTGGGTTACTCCAGCATTTCGTGAGCCATGCCATAGCTTCCTGCCAAGTTGACTTCTGACCTGAGGAAACTTCCCCGTCTCTCCTTCAATGCACTGTTGGGAGAATGGAAGATTTTAAGCATCAAAGTCTTTTCTCATTTGGTTTTCCAGGCCCTCAAGGCATCTTCACCTTACACGCAACCCTTTAACCTCTCAAACCCCTGCACATATTCCCTCTCCAGGGATAGTAGCTCTTTCTTCTTTCTTCCGACAAAACAGTCAAGTCAAGTCACATTTATTTATATAGCACATTTAAAGAACAACTCTCGTTGGCCAAAGTGCTTGACATTTGTTATAAGAATAGCATAAACAAACAAACTACATACATATATACATGTAGCCCTCACTCAGAGGACGTCAGGAAAGGCTTGGGAGTATAGATAAGTCTTTAGTCTTGACTTAAAGGAGTCGATGGAGGGGGCAGTTCTGATGGGAAGGGGGGTGCTGTTCCACAGTCTAGGGGCTGCAACCGCAAAGGCGCGGTCGCCCCTGAGCTTATGCCTAGACCGTGGGATATTCAGCAACCCAAGTCGGCTGATCTGAGGGGCCTGGAGGTGGAGTGGTGGGTGAGAAGACTTTTTATGTAGGTGGGGGCAAGCCCATTGAGGGCTTTGTAGACATGGAGGAGGATCTTGAAATGTATACGGAACCGCACAGGGAGACAGTGGAGAGAGGCCAGGATCGGGGTGATGTGGTCCCTTTTTCGGGTGCCCGTCAGGAGTCTCGCTGCGGCGTTTTGGACCAGTTGCAGGCGGGACAGGGAAGATTGGCTGATGCCAGTGTAGAGGGAGTTGTAAACAGGCTTGTTTAGTTTTAGTTTAGAGATAGTGCACGGAAACAGGCCCTTCGGCCCACCGAGTCCGCGCCGACCAGCGATCCCCGCACACTAACACTATCCCACACACAATGTTTTACACTTATAGCAGAGCCAATTAACCTACAAACCTCCACGCACGTCTTCGGAGTGTGGGAGGAAACCGAAGATCTCGGGGGGGGGGAAACCCACGCAGGTCACGGGGGGAGAACGTACAAACTCCGTACAGGCAGCACCCGTAGCCGGGATCGAACCCGGGTCTCCGGTGCTGTAAGCGCTGTAAGGCGGCAATCCACCGCTGCGCCACCGTGTCGTTGAGCGATTGCAAATGCGTGATCGCCAACCCACGCGGTCACGGGGAGAACATACAAACTCCGCACAGACAGCACCCGTGGCCGGGATCGAACCCGGGTCTCCGGCGTTGTAAGCGCTGTAAGGCGGCAACTCTACCGCTGCGCCACTGCACCACCCCTTTGCTTAATGGTTTGTCTATCTCGGCCCAAGAGGACCACTGCCAAATCAAACCGTGTTTAACTGTTTCCCCGCGCAGTGCAAACAATAAAGATGATTTGCCTCTTCCCAGCTGTGAGGAGCTCGAAAGGAATGGCATTTGATATTTGATCAACATCTCCAGAGCATTCGAGCGGACTCTGAGCAAAAGGCCAACAATTGCCAAATGTCACCACTGACCTTCCAAGATGATCATTATAAATCTGGCACTAAAGATGGCATTTAAAATTGTAATTATTTATTCCCCCTGTGATTCTTGCTCCTTCTTAAGTTGCACATAGGAGGAATGGTAAGTGCCGCAGAAATTCAGAAATTCTTGACGAATGTTGGAATAAACACCCTAATACAGAAAAATTAATATCTTATATATATAATATCTTATTAGACAGTGACATTCCATCGACGGACTTACACAGACAAACATGGGAAAAAGAATTAAATCAAATAATAACGAAAGATACTTGGGAAGAAAGTTTACAACACATACATCAATGTTCATTAAATGCCAGACATTCTTTAATACAATTTAAAGTAATACATAGGTTACATTATTCAAAAACAAAATTACATAAAATCTTTCAACATATCTCACCTATATGTGATAAATGTCAACATTTAGAAGCTACCTTATCTCATATGTTTGCAAACTGTATAAAAATTAAAAAATTCTGGGTAAATATTTTTAGTATAATATCTAAAGTGACCAGCACACAATTGGACCCGGATCCAAAATGAATAATACTCGGAACATCAGAATTAAATCAAACATTTACAACAACACAAAGAAACTTTATTGATTATAGTATAATAACAGGAAAAAAATTAATTCTAAAATTTTGGAAAGGCCCTACGGCCCCCACAATCAAAATGTGGATTATAGAAATGACGGAGACCTTAAACGTGGAAAGAATCAGATTTTCCCTGTTGGACAAACAGGAAGTATTCGTTGGAACATGGTCTCCCTTTATTGATTATTTAAAGGGTCAGAATGGTTCAGCACGGGAACCTGACTAATGCTCGGGCTAAAGAATGGATGAAATGCTATACTCTGAAATGTACGAATATATCTCGAATGAAGTCTTTTATTTTAATAAATGTTTCCATTCTTCTTTAACTATCTTTCTCTTTTGTTTTTTTATTTTTTATTTTTTCTTTAATTTTTTAAAATTTTTTTTTCTCTTTTTCTTCTCTCTCTTTTCTTTCTTTACTTCATCTATCTTTTTAGTTCTATCTAGTTTAAAAAAAAAAAAGGCAAAAGGTATTGGAACCAATGTAATAATAATTGATAATATTATCAATTTAAAAATGTAAGACTGTAATGATGTTAATAGGTTATGTCCTTATCTCCAATAAAAAATATATTCAAAAAAAAAAAAAAAGAATGTTGATCTCTCCTCTAATCGGACGAGTCACCCAGAGGTAGACACAAAATACTGGAGTAACTCAGCGGGACAGGCAGCATCTCTGGAGAGAAGGAATGGATGACGTTTCGGGTCGAGACCCTTCTTCAGACTGTGCGTCAGGGGTAATGTTATTGTTACCTCACAGAGGTGACGTTATTGTTTGCAGAATCACCCTGAAAGTGCGGAGGTAAGTTCTTCAATAGACCCGAAAGGTCACCCGTACTTTTTCTCCCTAGTTGCTGCCTGACCTGCTGAGTTACTCCAGCACTTCAGAGATGCAGCGCGGAAACAGTCCCTTCGGCCCACCGAGTCCGTGCCGACCAGTTATCACACTAGCACTATCCGACACACACTGGGGACAATTTACAATTTTACCCAAGCCAGTTAACCTTCGAACCTGTACGTCTTTGGAGTGTGGGAGGACCCGGAGAAAACCCACGCGGGTCACAGGGAGAACGTACAAACTCCGCACAGACAGCACCCGCAGCCAGCAGCTGGTACACCTGTTGCCTCACAGCACCACAGACCCGGGTTCGATCCTGAGCTTGGGTGCTGTCCATGTGGAGTTTGTACGTTCCACCTGTGACCATGTGGGTTTATTCTTGGTGCTCCACATTCCAAAAGCATATAAGTTTGTAGGTTAATTGGAGTCATGGAACTATACTAGGTGGAAACAGGCCCTTCGGCCCAACTTGGCCCTTCGGCCCAATTATCACAGGAGGTGGGGTGGGTTGGGTCTATTACACAGTAATGGACAATTCTCAAAGACTATGCTGGGAGAATTCAACAGCAGCAACATGCCATTGTATAGCACCTTAAATAATATTTATATTCCAATTTAGTTTATTTTGTAGGTACAGTGAAAAGCTTTTTGTTGCGTGCTATCCAGTCAGCAGAAAGACAACGCATGATTACAATCAATCCATTTACAGTATAGATACATGATAAGGGAATAACATTTAGTGCAAGGTAAAGCCAGCAAAGTCCAATCAAGGATAGCCCGAGCGTCACCAATGAGGTAGAATATAGTTCAGCACTGCTCTCTGGTTGTGGTAGGATGATTCAGTTGCCTGATAACAGCTGGGAAGAAACTGTCCCTGAATCTGGAGGTGTGATTTTTCACACTTCTGTACCTTTTGCCCGATGGGAGAGGGGAGAAGAGGGAGTGGCCGGGGTGCGACTGGTCCTTGATTATGCTGCTGGCCTTGCCGAGGCAGCGTGAGGTGTAGATGGAGTCGATAGAAGGGAGGTTGGTTGGTGTGATGGGTCTGGGCTGCGTCCACAATTCAGCTGCAATTTCTTGCGGTCTTGGATGGAGCTGTTCCCAAACCAAGCTGTGATGGCATCCTGATAAAATGCTTTCTACGGCGCATCTGTAGAAGTTGGTGAGAGTTGAGGGGACATGCCAAACTTATAATGGGGGGGGTGTGACATCTAATGGTGCCTGTTTGTCCATTGTTCTCCTTTGATCCTCTTCAGGTCTAGTCCCATGCACAATGCCTTGGTATTGATCAAACATCAATGCGCTGTAAATAACGCTGCTCAGGTTCCTGAGTCAACGTAAATCTCCCTGTGTGGTGAATGGGATGCGACCTCTTGTAACTATAAAAAGAAAATCAATGCTTGAAATTCTGCCAAGTGGATGAATAAGCTAGTTAGGCTGATTGTTCAATGGTCATTGCATTGTTAGGCAGAGGTAGAATCCTTAACACACATGACATCTGGATATAGGTCACACTAGGGGCTGAGGGAGGGGGGTGACTTGTGCAAGCATTGGGAGTCTCAGCCATCAATGTGGTCGCAAGTTCTCCAGAGATGTTGCCTGACCCGCTGAGTTACTCCATCACCTTGTGTCCTTCGTGGGTTAACCAACAACTGCAGGTCCTTGTTTCAACACCGCATCCCAATTCACGATTCTGCCTCACCGTGTCAGAGACCCGGCTTCGATCCTGACTACGGGCGCAGTCTGTGGAGTTTGTACGTTCTCCCCCCGTGACGGAAACAAGCTCCCACGGCTCACCGGGTCCGCACCGACCAGCGATCGCCCCGTACACCAGAACTATCCCACACACTGGGGACAATTTACAATTTTTACTGCAGTCAATTAACCTACGGCAACGTCACCTATTTCCTTCGCTCCATAGATGCTGCCGCACCCGCTGAGTTGCCATCTCCATCATTAAGGACCCCTATCACCCATCACACCACATATCTTCTCCATTCTGCCATCTGGGAAGAGGTACAGGAGTATCAGCTGCAGAACCAGCAGGATGCTACACAGCTTCTTCCCACAGGCAATAAAACTGGTTAACAGACTATGTCCCCTTCCCATATATCATACACCAACACATTTAACCTCGCCCATACTTTGACAGCTAGGCACCCGTCAAAGCAAAGCCACTGTCCGGTCTGAATGTCTGTTTTTATTTCAATTATTAGGCCTATTTTAAATATGGTAATTTTAATTTTTAAAGCTATATGTATTTATTCTGTTTTTATTAACTGCACTGACGGGAACTGATTGAGAAACAATTTTTCGTTTCATCTGTGTATGTAAGTACTCAGTTAAAATGACATTCAAGTAAATACTGAATACTGAATACTGAGTTTCTCCAGCATTTTTGTCTACCTTCGATTTTCCAGCATCTGCAGTTCCTTCTTGAACATTTAACCTACTAACACAGTACGTGGTTGGAGTGTGGGGGGAAACCGGAGCACCCGAAGGAAACACACGCGCTCACTGGGAGAACGTGCAAACTCCGCACAGACAGCACCCGCGGTCAGGATCGAACCCTGGGCCTCTGGTGCTGTGAGGCAGGAGCTCTACCACTGCGCCACCACACATTGCTGGTCATTTGACCCGACTGCTGCCCACGCCAGGGGCACAGACGCACAATGAATCAGCGTTGGTACCACGCTCTTACTCACGCGGTTGGTCGGTGGTGTATATTTTGCGATCGACTTTCACAGCAACTCTGCAAAGAACAAACGCATTGTGATCGCTTTCCTGCAGCCCATGTCATCATCGTCGTTGAAAACATTAGCGACGCAGTGGTGCTGGTTTCCGACGGGAACGGTGACGGACGCACCACACATCTCTGTCCTCCAGTTCCTGCGGACTTCCGCCGCTGAAAGTATAGGGTTTTGGTGTGTGTGTGTGTGTGTGTGCTTTATCATCGTTCCTTACAATGCCGTGTACGACAGTGATCGCAACTTCCACTGAAGTGTGGATGGCCGTTGGCTCGCTAGAAGCTCATCCGCCCTTCGACAGGTCTTGTTTTTGGTCCTGCTGGGGGTCCACAGCCCCCTCCTCACCTGGCAAACCAGGTGGGTGAAGACGGTTTAGTCGCCGACTATCCGACCATGGAGCGGGATGCACGGGATTACATGGTACCCGTGGCAGTGGGGGGGGGGGGGGGGGGACTCCCCCCGACCTGACCTGACCTGCAGCCCATGGCAGATTGAAATCAGTGGGAAGGTGACAACCGACGATAGACACAAAATGCTGGAGTAACTCAGCGGGACAGGCAGCATCTCTGGAGAAGGTGCTGGAGAATCTCTGGAGAAAAGGAACAGGTGACATTTCGGGCCAGAACCCTTCCTTGCCCTACCACTGCACTACACACATTAGAGACAAGTGTGAAGAAGGATCTCCACTCGAAACGTCACCCATTCCTTGTCTCCAGAGATGCTGCCTGACCTGCTGAGTTACTCCAGCATTTTGTGTCTGTCTCCAGTCGAAGTAAATAGTTTCATGTTTTTGCACAGCGGTTGAGGCCCTGTCCCACTTTCCCGAGTTACTCAGGAACTCGCCCGAGTTTTCCCCTTGATTCGAACTCGGGCAATGTCGGTAGCGAGTCCGTAGGAGTCCATAGATGTTTCGTAGCGGCTCGTAATGCCAGCCGTAGGAACTCGGGGGGGCATCAGGTAAGTCGGGACGTTTTTTCGACGTGTTGAAAAATGTCCACGAGTTTAAAAAAAATAGCCCCGGGTACCTACGAACGGCTATTACCGTAATTCTCCCAATTCGAATCAAGGGGAAAACTCGGGAGAGTTCGTGAGTAACTCGGGAAAGTGGGACAGGGCCTGAACTATTTCCTGAAGGTAGGCACAAAATGCTGGAGTAGCCTCGCGGGACAGGCAGCGTCTCTGGATAGAAGGAATGGGTGACGTTTCGGGACGAGAACCTCCTTCACACTATTTCCTGTTGCTTTACCCTGCTTCATTTTCATCCCAACTTTCCTTATTGACCGAGTGCTTTTCTCCTTAAAGCCGCCTCATTTGAGCATTGCTATGAAAATCGCCCTAAACGCTCTGCTGTTTTGGTTGCTGTGGCAACGTGCCGCTATTAAGAATTCACTTGCCTCTCTTGAGTGTTAATAAATAGCTTTCAGTGGCTGGTCGGCCCCCCTTTCACATGGCATCCCCTTGGGCAACATACACAATGATTTAATACAGGGGGCAGACTTGTGTGGAGATGGATTATTCACACCAAAACACATTAGTCGGTATCTTGCCCTGACTGTAAATGCTCCAGCATTTTGTGTCCATCTTCGATGTAAGCCAGTTCCTTCCTACACATTGCTTCAACTGGAATTGGGAAAAAAAATGTCTCAGAGGACCTGAGGTCGTACAGACAAGCACCCGTAGTCAGGATCGAACCCGGGACTCTGGTGCTATGAGGCAGCAACTCTTACTGCTGAGCCACCGTGCCACCCTCACCTCGTTCCAAAGAGCTTCAAAATTATGGTAGACAAAGAAGTCTGAAGAAGGGTTTCGGCCCGAGACGTTGCCTATTTCCTTCGCTCCATAGATGCTGCTGCACCCGCTGAGTTTCTCCAGCATTTTTGTCTACCTTCGATTTTCCAGCATCTGCAGTTCCTTCTTAAAAGCTTCAAAATTATGCCAGGCCAAATCATGTTCATAAGATCATATGTGATAGGAGCAGAATTAGGCCATTCGGCCCATCAAGTCTACTCCGCCATTCAATCATGGCTGATCTATCTCTCCGCCCTAACCCCATTCTCCTGCCTTCTCCCCATAACCTCTGACACCCGTACTAATCAAGAATTAGTGTGTTTAGTAATGTTATTCAGTCATTCAAATTGGACCATGTGCTGGACTTAGAGCACACAGCATAAACATGTGGATTGCTAACAAGCCAACGTGCTGGCTTACTATGACGATGTGTGAGAAGGCTACGCTCCTTCAACATCTGCAGTGAGATGCTGCAGATGTTCTACCAATCGGTGGTGGCCAGTGCCATCTTCTCCGCTGCCGTGTGCCGGGGCAGCAGGCCGAAGGCTGCGGACGGCAATAGGATTAACAAGCTCACCAGGAAGGCTGGCTCCGACCTGGGGCCGGAGTTGGGTTCACGGGAGGTTGGTCTTGGAGGGGAGGATGCTCCTCAAACTGCGGAGCATCCTGGACAATACAGCTCGCCCCCTCCATGACACACTGGTCAACCTGAGGAGCACCTTCAGCAACAGACTGGTTCCACCAAGATGCAGTACAGAACGCCACAGGAGATCCTTCTTCCCTGTGGCCGTCAAACTGTACAACTCCTCCCCCTTCTGTCGTGGGGTAGACTGAGACTGACTCCCCTCCCCCCCCCATCCCCTATCTTTGCTCATTCCACAAGCCTTTCCACTCGTCACTTTAATTTCATGTCTCATGTATGTTGTGTATGTAAATAAATATTAACTCTCTTTATTTCTCCTTTAGACTCACCCTGTGGTTCATTAGCTTCCAAACATTTGGCTTCTGTAAGTGGTAAAATTGTTCCTAGCGTGTGTAGGTTGGTGTAGGGGGGGTGATCGCTGGTTGGTGAGGACTCTAGGCCGAAGGGCCTGTTTCCGCGTTGTATCTCTACATCTAACGTTTAAAAGTTTCGGACTGGAGGGAGTTACACTGATGAAGAAGGGGCAAGAACTGAGTCGGTTAAAGTTAGAAAGTATCTTAAAAAGATATCTTTTAACTTGGAGGCAGTATGAATCAGCATCCCAGGATGAAGTGTGGACTGGACTGTGAGTTAGGATGCGGGCAGATCCAAGCTTCAGATGAGTCAGAGCAAAGGAGGATTTGACCTGTTAATGAGTCTTCTTTCATTTTGTACGCTGCACTGATGGGACTTGAACCAGAGGTTACTCATGCTGCATTTCAAATGAAAGCATTGTGTGCGAAGTCAAATTTGACCTTGCCCCACGAATTGATTTTAATTGTTCCCAGAATCACCGGCATGGTATCACAGCGGTAGAGTTGCTGCCTTACAGCAGTTTCAGCGCCGGAGACCCGGGTTCGATTCGAACTACGGGTGCTGTCTCTACGGAGTTTGTACGTTCTCCCCGTGACCTGCGTGGGTTTTATCGGAGATCTTCAGTTTCCACTCACACTCCAAAGTCGTGCTGGTTTGTAGGTTAATTTGCTGGGTATAAGTATAACATCGTCCCCAGTGTGTGTTTAGTGTGCGGCTATCGCTGGTCGGCGTGGACTCAGTGGGCTGAAGGGCCTGTTTCCGCTCTGTATCTCTCAAGTAAACTCCTAAATGTCCTATGCTCTAATGGGTAATTCTCTGCCACAGATGGCAGTGGAGGCCAATTCACTGGATGTTTTCAAGACAGTCAGATTTAGCTCTAAGGGCTAACGGAATCAGGGGATAGGGGGAAAAAGCAGGAACGGGGTACTGATTTTAGCTGATCAGCCATAATCATATTAAATGACGGTGCTGGTTTAAAGGGCCGAATGGCTGAGTCCTGCACCTATTTTTCTATGTTTTCTATGTTCTATGTGCTATGCTCTATGTGCTATGCTAATAACCTTCAAGTACTAATAGCAAGTATCGTTTACACCTGCCACTCTCAACTGCACCTGCCCAATTAACAAGCATTTCGTAGGGAGTTAAAGCCCTGTCCCACTGTACGAGTTCATTCAAGAGTTCTCCCGAGTTTGCCCTGATTCGAACTCGAAGAATTACGGTAATGGCCACTCGTCGGTACTCGGGGCTCTCGTGGACATTTTTCAACATGTTGAAAAATCTTCACGAGTCTTCCCGAGCTTACCGCGTTTCCCGAGTACCTGCCGTTGGCGTTACGAGCCGCTAAGAGACGTCCCCGAGCTCCGACGTACCCGCTACGTACATTCTACGTGCTTACCACGAGTTTGATTTTTTTTTTAAACTCGGGAGAGCTCTTGGAACGAACTCGTACAGTGGGACAGGGCCATATTAGGTTGCCCTATCAGCCGCATGTCTCTCTCTGTCTGAACAAAGTTGAGACTGACCTTTTTAGGAAGGCAGCTGCTGTGAATACATGAGTAGCCCGGAGACAGAGCAGGCCGCAGGGATGAGCTGATAATTGATGCAGATAAACACTGTTGGCTCTTCGGATGCTAATAACTCACACTGCTTGCTCTTTGCCACCGGCACTGGGAAAAGTGCTGAACTCATTCACACTGGACAGCTGTATAATTATCCCCAAAATGAACCCTGCTGAACAACGATTTGTCTTTCGCTTGACATTCGATACACATTGACATCTGCATCAGAGCCTGGTCTAATGGGATTCCGCTCTGACGCTAAAATCCTTCCATGCACGCCCAAGGAGGTGATGCCCAAAGATCCTATAGCGGAGCAAGATAGACCACTCCTGCGAAATGCAATGGGCTGACGTGTAGTACGCAACGGAGCGGAACGTGGGCCTTTTTTTCATCCATTTCAGTAACCCGACCCAACCCGACCCGACCCGACTCGCAGTGTAATCAACGTTGCGGGGGAACAGTTTGTGTTAATAAATTATAATTCTGAAAATGAGCAGAAGATTTTTACCAAAGAACATTTATTTTTACGAGGATGTTTCCGTAACCGGCTTCCGTCTCCGCACTAGTTATCTTTGCTCCGCTGTGGGATCTTTGGTGCGGAGACGGAAGCCGGTTACGGAAATGGGGCCTTAAATTTACCCATGACCGTACTACGTCTTTTTCGTCGAGTGGACCATCTTGCTTACTATAGGATCTTTGGTGATGCCCAAGGAACCCAATGTCAAGAACATTGAGTAGGAAGGAACTGCCATTGGGAATAGTGTTTAAATATAGAAACACGGAATCATCATCATCAGGAAGGCCGGCTCCGTCCTGGGGGAGGAGTTGGTTGGATTCACGGGAGGTTGGTCTTGGAGGGGAGGATGCTCCTCAAACTGCGGAGCATCCTGGACAATACAGCTCACCCCCTCCATGACGCACTGGTCAACCTGAGGAGCACCTTCAGCAACCGACTGGTTCCACCAAGATGCAGCACAGAACGCCACAGGAGATCCTTCTTCCCTGTGGCTATCAAACTGGACAACTACTCCCCCTTCTGTCATGGGGTAGACCGACTCCCCACCCCTCCCAAATCTTTGTACATCCGCCAATCCTTTCCACTCGTCACTTTAATTTCATGTTTCATGTATCTTGCGTTTTATGACTGTTGGTAGATCAAGTTCAATCGTATCATTATTGTATTGTATGGAACTGCAGATGCTGGTTTACACCGAAGATACTTAAACCTAATGCTTGAGTATCTCAGCTGGTCAGGCAACATCTCTGGAGAGAATTAATAGGTGACGTTTCCGGGTCTGAAGAAGAGTTTTCATCGGAAGCGTCACCTATCCTTTTTCTCCGAGTGCTCCCACACTCCAAAGTTTCCTCCCACACTCCGAAGTCGTGCAGGTTTGTAAGTTATTTGTAGGTTATTTGTCTTCAATAAAATTGTAAATTGTTCATTTTTCCTAAGTTCCTAAGTGATAGGAGCAGAATTAGGCCATTTGGCCCATCGAGCGTACTCCGCCATTCAATCATGGCTGCTCTATCTCTCTCTCCTAACCCCATTCTCCTGCCTTCTCCCCATAACCTCTGACACCCGTACTAATCAAGAATCTATCTATCTCTGCCTGAAAAAATATCCATTGACTTGGCCTCCACAGCCTTCTGTGGCAAAGAGTTCCACAGATTCGTCAGGTAGACAAAAATGCTGGAGAAACTCAACGGGTGAGGCAGCATCTATGGAGCGAAGGAAATAGGCAACATTTCGGGTCGAAACCCTTCTTCAGAATCGCCAGCCACAGATTCTTCTTCAGAATCGCCACCCACAGATTCGCCAGCCTCTTTAGTCAGAGGGTGGTGAATGTGTGGAAGTCTTTACCACAGAAGGCTGCGGAGGCCAAGTCAGTGGATGTTTTTAAGGCAGAGATAGATAGATTTTTGTTTCGTACAGGTGTCAGGGGTTATGTGGAGAAGGCAGGAGAATGGGGTTAGGAGGGAGAGATAGATCAGCCATGATTGAATGGCGGAGTAGACTTGATGGGCCGAATGGCCTAATTCTACTCCACTCTACTCTATTCCTCTGACAACAGAAAGTAAAGAATTGTTCCCTTGTGTGTAGGATAATGTTAGTTTACCGGATGATGGTTGGTTGGTGCGGACTCGGTGGGCCGAAGGGCCTGTTTCCGTGCTGCATCTCTAGAGTCTAAAGTCTAAAAAGTGTCCTGGGCACCAGGGAGAGCTACAATTTGTGTTCTTGAGATTATCAACATTAACCTGCACCTTGGCAGCAACTCATCTCTAGTTAACGTTGGTGCCAAAAGAGGCTGATTTCACAAGGTGTTCAGTCATAAATGGTTTGCTCAATCATCAATGCCAGATGTTGTAAATACCAGACAACAATGGCATGCAATAGACACAAGGTCTGTAAATAGTGGTTAATTGGATGGAATTGAAAGGTACAGTTGGCGGCACGGTGGTGCAGCGGTAGAGCTGCTGCCTCACAGCGCCAGAGACCCCGGGATCGATCCTGACCACGGGTGCTGTCTGTACCGAGTTTGCACCATCTCCCCGTGACCTGTGTGGGTTTTCTCCAAGATCAGGTATAGTCTTTCCGCTGGTAGACAAAATATCTGGAGAAACTCAGCGGGTGAGGCAGCATCTATGGAGCGAAGGAAATAGGCAACGTTTCGGGCCCGAAACGTTGCCTATTTCCTTCGCTCCATAGATGCTGCCGCACCCGCTGAGTTTCTCCAGCAATTTTGTCACTTCAGTATCTTTCCCTTCCCTCTACTTATTGTGCTTGAATCTACCCAATTCTCCAGCATCTGCAGTTCCTTCTTGAACATAGTCTTTCCGCTGGCTGGTTAGCACGCAACGAAAGCTTTTCACTGTACCTTGGTACACGTGACGATAAACTGAAACTGAAACTGAAAACTAAACTAAAAAGAAGGAGTTTACGGATGCTGGTTTCAAACCGAAGATAGACACAGAGTGCTGGAGTAACTCAACGGGCCAGGCAGCATCTCTGGAGAAAAGGAACGACGTTTTGGGTCACGACCCTTCTTCAGAGGGAGAGTTGAGAGAGCTGAGATAACTGGTCCACAAAACGGGCCACAACCCAGTGCACGGCAGAGAAACAGGTCCTTATCACAAGCCACAAACTCTTGGCACGCCTCTAATGCCTTTGCAAGTTCTATTGATTATACTATTAACCGGTGTTTGTTGGATTATGTTTACTGCAGCCCGCTCTCAGTATTCATTGTGATTGTCGGATGGAAATGGACATAAGCCGACATTTTCACAGCTTGGGCGTGCTGCTACTCATGAATACAATCCTTTCCTTAAATGCAAAAAATCCTGCCCTAAACGTCATTCCCTTGTCATGCATCCAAGGGACAGTTTCTTCCCAGCAGTTAGAAACGTAGAAACATAGAAAATAGGTGCAGGAGTAGGCCATTCGGCCCTTCGAGCCTGCACCGCCATTCAATATGATCATGGCTGATCATCCAACTCAGTATCCCGTACCTGCCTTCTCTCCATACCCCCTGATCCCTTTAGCCACAAGGGCCACATCTAACTCCCTCTTAAATATAGCCAATGAACTGGCCTCAACTACCCTCTGTGGCAGAGAGTTCCAGAGATTCACCACTCTCTGTGTGAAAAAGTTTTTCCTCATCTCGGTCTTAAAGGATTTCCCCCTTATCCTTAAGCTGTGACCCCTTGTCCTGGACTTCCCCAACATCGGGAACAATCTTCAGGCAACTCTGGAGAGAAGGAATAGGTGACGTTTTGAATAAGGAGCCTTCTTCAGACTTCCTCAACCAAGAAGACCTGGTTTCAGTTTCAGTTATAACAAATGCAATGATTATTACAAATAAGGCCCGACCTTTATTAGTAAAACAACCACGTTTTTATTTTGTGCACTTAAATCTCTGGAATCGTTCTTCAATTCATAACCTTATTCAGTTGAGCCATCGATGATAGGGTTTAACATTGTGTTAACACCCTTTATCTTAGTAAGGAGAACATTTACAGGGTAAACCAATTTTGACATGCGTCGACGATTAAGTAGATATCCTTGACTTGGATTTCAGTACAAATGCATGAGTATCTAATTGAGGTGCCAACATTCATTAGTGGGTTGACTAGAACTGTTTCACATGGGATCCAGATAAAGAGATATTACTTCAACTGTTTCGGGGTGATTACAGACAGCACATCTTTATACCTAGTGGAATGGTGTGATTCTCTCCCTCAGAAGACTGAGTGGACAGATTTGGTTCAGTATATTATTGTCTCATGTACCGAGGTAGAATGAAAAGCTTTGTTTTGCATGCTGTCCAATACTGTGTAGAAAAGAACTGCAGATGCTGGTTTAAATCGAAGGTAGACACAAAATGCTGGAGTAACACTACAAAATCTCTGGAACTCTCTGCCACAGAGGGTAGTTGAGGCCAGTTCATTGGCTATATTTAAGAGGGAATTAGATGTGGCCCTTGTGGCTAAAGGGATCAGGGGGTATGGAGAGAAGGCAGGTACGGGATACTGAGTTGGATGATCAGCCATGATCGTATTGAATGGCGGTGCAGGCTCGAAGGGCCGAATGGCCTACTCCTGCACCTATTTTCTATGTATCTATGTATCTAAAATGGCGGATGTGCATGAGTGGGCGCCATTTGTATGGCAGCCTGCCTGCAGTCTGTCTTTTCACCCTTTTTAGTGTCAAAAACTTTTATTTTGGAGGTCTAATCTTTTTATGTGGGGGGTGGAACTGTATTAATCCCAGTCCTACCTGGTCGGAGATGTGGTTTTCCTCTGAATCGCATCTTCGTCCTCTCCGTGCGGCCTACCATCGAATCTGGAGCGGCGTTTCCTGCCGGGACTACAGCTCCGGCAGCGGCACAGCGCTGGGATAGCAACACGGAGCGGGCGATGCCTTACCGGGTCGCCGTGCGCTAAGCTCCGGAGTGCGGTGGCCGCCGACTCCAACATCCGAGGAGCTGCGACTGCGGGCGTACAGCCGCGGGCGGGCGGAGCTGGATTTAAAACACCAGCTCGGAGCCTGGGATCCGAGATGGCCAGAGTCGGAGCTCCAACCGGCGCGGCCCGAGGACAACGGGCGCCGTGGTCTCCGGGGAGGGAGCGGCCGCTCCAGACATTCCCAAGCTGCTGAGGAGTGTTCCATCTTCCCGGCAACAGGGCCTGAAAACATCGGACTGGCTGCGGAGGCCACAAATAGGCCCCGACCTCGGGCGGACTATGAGGGGGAGGAGAACTGGACTTTTTGGTGCCTTCCCTCACAGTGGAAAGTGTGGATTCTGCAGTGGGGGGACGATTCATGTTGAATCCTATGGTGTACTGTGTCTTTTTATTTTTTGTATTTTATATGGATGTATGGAAATCTAATTTTTTTCTCTGTAAAGCACTTTGGCTTCAACGTGATTTGATTTAAAAAGTGCTATATAGATAAAAATTACTTACTTACTTACTTACTAACTCAGCGGGACAGGCAGCATCTCTGGAGAGAAGGAATGGGTGACGTTTCGGGTCGAGACCCTTCTTCAGAATGATCAATACGCTCCAATACTCTTAGGTAGATAAAAAATGCTGGAGAAACTCAGCGGGTGAGGCAGCATCTATAGAGAGAAGGAATTGGCGACGTTTCGGGTCGAGACTGAAGAAGGGTCTCAACCTGAAACGTTGCCTATTCCTTCTCTCCATAGATGCTGCCTCACCCGCTGAGTTTCTCCAGAATTTTTCGTCTACCTTCGATTTTTCCAGCACCTGCAGTTCTTTCTTAAACTCTCCGATACTGTTGTGTGCTGCCTCAGCCTAATCTACTATACACTTTTGTACTTAAGTATAATTGTGTCTAATGTATAGTAAGACTATTGCTGAATTTTATGCAAAAAAATGAATTTCACTGTCCCTAGTTACCTGTGACAATAAAGTACCCTTGGGTAGATTCTATCAAGGAAAACTCAAGCACAATACGTAGAGGGGAAAGATACTGAAGGTACACAAAAATGCTGGAGAAACTCAGCGGGTGCAGCAGCATCTATGGAGCAAAGGAAATAGGCAAAGTTTTGGGCCGAAAACCTTCTTCAGACTGATGTAGGGTGGGGGGGGGGGGGGGCGGCGGGGAGAAGAAAGGAGAAAGGAAGAGGAGGAGCCCGAGGGCTGAGGGAGAGCTGAGAAGGGGAGGAGACAGCAAGGGCTACCGGAAATTGGAGGTCAATGTTTATGCCGCTAGGGTGCAGACTGCCCAAGCGGAATATGAGGTGCTGCTCCTCCAATTTCCGGTGGTGCTCACTCTGGCCATGGAGGAGGCCCTGGACAGAGAGGTCGGATTCGGAATGGAAGGGGGAGTTGAAGTGCTGAGCCACAGGAAGATCAGGTTGGTTATACTGAATATAGATACTGAATATAGTTCTGTTCAATATAGCATTGTAGAGACAAAGTCCAATGTCCACAAGGAAGAAAGGGTTATGCCTATCCATCTATCTCCCAATCAACCTGTATCCACCTATCACTTGTGCAGGAAGGAACTGCAGATGCTGCTTTACAACGAAGTAAGACACAAAATGCTGGAGTAACTCAGCGGGGCAGGCAGCATCTCTGGAGAGTAGGAATGGGTGACGTTTCGGGTGGAGACCCTTCGTCAGACTTCTGAGGAAAGGTCTCGACCTGAAACGTCACCCATTCCTTCTCTGCAGAGATGCTGCCTGTCCCGCTGAGTTACCCCAGCATGCTGTATTTCCCCACCGATCACTTGTCTGTCTTTGTCATGCCCTCACCTCTCTTCAAGCTTTCTCCCCCTGACTTCAATAGTATGAAGATGGGTCCCAATCCAATACATTGACCGTCTATGGTCTACAGAGATGTTGCCTGTCCCGCTGAGTTACCCCAGCATGCTGTATTTCCCCACCGATCACTTGTCTGTCTTTGTCATGCCCTCACCTCTCTTCCAGCTTTCTCTCCCTGACTATTAGTATGAAGAAGGGTCCCAATCCAATACATTGACCATCTATGGTCTGCAGAGATGTTGCCTGACCCGCTGAGTTACTCCAGCACTTTGTGTTTTTAGCACAAGCTAACATCGTGAGGTACTTCTGAATGAAGTCGCAGGTCGGTATCATTGCTCAGGTGAACCACTCCCTGGACATTACTTGCATTTGTAGAAATAAGGAACTGCAGGTGCCTGTTTACCAAAAAAAAAGACACAAAGTAGTGGAGTAACTTAGCGGGTCAGACAGCGTGTAAAAACAAACAACTGCAGATGCTGCTTTATACCAAAGATAGACACAAAGTGTTGGAGTAACTCAACTGGTCAGATAGCATCTCTGGAGAAAAATGATGGGTGACGTTTCGGTTCGGGACCCTTCATCAGACAGCATCTCTGGAGATGACCCTATTCCTACCTTCAGTTCCCTCCCCTATAAGTCTGAAGAAGGTCCCGTCCCGAAACGTCACCTATTCTTTTTCTCCAGAGATGCTGCCTGACCTGCTGAGTTACTCCAGCACTTTGAGTCTATCTCTGGAGAACATTAGACCTGGCTTTAATCTTCAAAGACACAGCACGGAAACAGGCCCTTCGGCCCACTGAGTCCGTGCGACCAGCGACCACCCAGCACATTAACACCAGGGACAATTTACAATTATACCGAAGCCAATTAACCTACAAACCTGTACGTCTTCGACACGTGGGAGGAAACCGGAGCACCTGGGGAAAACCCACGCAGGTCACGGGGAGAGCATACCAACTCCGTACAGACAGCACCCGTAGTCTGGATGGAACCCAGGTCTCTGGCGCTGTAAGGCAGCAACTCTACCGCTGCACCACTGTGCTATTCCTTAGGTTTCATCCATTACCTGTGTCTTCCCATGTCTTGCCACTACTCTTTTCTTTCAATAGAATTATAGTCCGCATCTGCTAGTTATTCATCTCAAGGCAGAGACACATGACGCTTTGCACAGAGCTGAGAGCAATAACATATCACCTGGATGTGGGAAATTGTGGGTCTGGCATAAAAAAAATGACACAGCAGAGCGAAAATTAATCACGTCACTTAAGTAGCATTAGTTCCCAGCCCTGACTCAGGGTAATCAATATTTATAATTGAAACGGAAACCAGTGCATAATATGTCAAGACAAATAGATTCAATTCCAAAGCAGAAATTGGATCGGAGGCATTTGCCTATTCACTCTTCTACACCCACATAGGGAGATCAAAGAGATTTATGATATCCCTTGTAGACAAAAATGCTGGAGAAACTCAGCGGGTGAGGCAGCATCTATGGAGCGAAGGAAATAGGCAACGTTTCGGGCCGAAACCCTTCTTCAGACTGATGTGAGGGTGGAGGGGGGGGGGGGGGGGAAGAAGAAAGGAAGAGGTGGCGCCAGTGGGCTGAGGGAGAGCTGAGAAGGGGAGGAGAAAGTAGGGACCACCTGAGATTAGAGAAGTCAATGTTCATACCGCTGGGGTGCAAACTGCCCAAGCGAAATATGTGCTGCTCCTCCAATTTACGGTGGGACTCACTCTGGCCATGGAGGAGGCCCAGGACAGAAAGATTGGATTGGGAATGGGAGGGGGAGTTGAAGTGCTGAGCCACCGGGAGATCAGGTTGGTTATTGCGAACCGAGCGGAGGTGTTGGGCGAAACGATCGCCAAGCCTACGCTTGGTCTCACCGATGTAGAGCAGCTGACACCTGGAGCAGCGGATGCAATAGATGAGGTTGGAGGAGGTGCAGGTGAACCTCTGCCGCACCTGGAAAGACTGCTTGGGTCCTTGAATGGAGTCAAGGGGGGGGAGGTAAAGCGACAAGTTATCCCTTGTTCGTTTCCCTCCCTATGTTCAGGTTTGGGCGTTTTTATTGTAGAAACAAGGAACCGCAGATGCTGGTTTACCACGAAAAGATGCAAAGTGCTGGTGTATCTCAGCGGGTCAGGCAGCATCTCTGGAGAAGATGGGTACCAAATCGTCACTGATGCACGATCTCCAGCGATGCTGCCTGACCCGCTGAGTTACTCCAGCATTCTGCATCTTTCATGAGTGTGTTTATTGATCATTCGACATATGTCGGTATTAGTTGATTGGAAGATTCCGGCATGGGCCACAGGCCGTTCGGCCCACCCTGTCCACTTTCTATGCTATCCCACTTTCTCACCCACTCCCTGCACACTAGGGGCAATTTTACAAGAGGGGGGGGGCCTACAAACCGCCACGTCTTTGGGATGTGGGAGGAAACTGGATTAAACCCAGGCCGTCACAGGGAGGACGTACAAACTCCGTACAGTGGCGCAGCGGTAGAGTTGCTGCCTCACAGCGAATGCAGCGCCGGAGACCCGGGTTCAATCCCGACTACGGGTGCTGTCTGTACGGAGTTTGCACGTTCCCCCCGTGACCTGCGTGGGTTTTCTCCGAGATCTTCGGTTTCCTCCCGCACTCCAAAGACGTGCAGGTTTGTAGGTCAATTAGCTTGGAATAAGTGTAAGTTGTCCCTCGTGTGTGTGTTGGATAGTGTTAGTGTGCGGGGATTGCTGGGCGGTGGGGACTCGGTGGGCAGAAGGGCCTGTTTCTGTGCCGTATCTCCAATCTAAACTAAACTGAACCCGTAGTCAGGATCGCACCCGGGTCTCTGGCGCTGTAAGGCAGCAACTCTACCGCTGCGCCACCCTGCCACCCTCTCGCAGTTCCCAAGGACTTTTCCTTGTGTTTGCCGCTACTGGCCAAACCCACCTCTTTAATCTCATGTCCATTCTCACTCACCACCATTAACCTTATGACAGGCACAGAAAACACATTGCCTTGGAGATCAATACGTAACCACAATCAAGTGTGCTTTGAATTAATTTGTATAAACTTATTGATCAGGGTTATTTATTTATTTATTAACTTCCCTTCAGCTATTGCTTCGAGCTGTGCGTAGAAATGGATGAGGTTTCCAAGGATTTATCAGCTTGCTTTCCATTTTGAAAAAGATCAATAGTGGTCGCTCTGATTATTAAACAGACATTTAATGTACCTCACTATTGTTCCTGCACTGACATGGTCTGTTCTACAGAAGCTACTGTAAGATATGTTGATACATCTTTTTTTTATAGTATCTTTCACCTCTCTTCCAGGTCTCTTTCAAAGAGTCACAGTCGTACAGCATGGAAATGGGGCCCTTCGGCCCATGCCAACCAAGATGTCCCACCTATACTAGTCCCATCTGCCTGCATTTTGCCCATATCCCTCTAAACCTATCCTATCCATGTTCTGTCCAATTCTGCTGTAGTACATGCCTCAACCATCTCCTCTGGCAGCTTGTTCCAGATACCACCACCAGCCTCTGTGTGAATATTGCTTCTCAGGTTCCTATTAAATCATTCCCCTCTCATCTTAATCCGATGTCCTCTGGCTCTTGAATCCCATACTCTGGGTAAAAGATTGGCTATTTACCCGATATTTACCCTCATGATCTAATACACCTCTATAAGATCACCCCCTCATCCTCCAGCGTTGCCGAGAATAAAGTCCTAGCCTGCTCAACCTCTCCTGAGAGCTCAGGCCCTCAGGTCCTTGCAACATCCCTTGTAAATCCTCCACGCACTCTTTACAGCTTAACCACACCTTTCCATCGAACAGTCCCTTCAGCCCACCAAGTCCGCGCCAACCAGCGATCACCCCTTACGCCAGTTCTATCCTACCCACACTAGGGACAATTTACAGAAGCCAATTAACCCGCAAACCTGCACGTCTTTGGAGTGTGGGAGGAAACCGGAGCACCCGGAGGAAGCCCACGCGGTCACAGGGGAAAACGTGCAAACTCCGTACAGACAGCACCCGTAGTCAGGATCGAACTCGGGTCTCCGGTGCTGTGAGGCAGCGACTTAAGCTTCTGGGCTCCAATTGCTCATCCCCACTGCCGCCGGCCTGCCTAAAAATACGAGGTGGTAAAATTTGGCAGGGGTGCGTTGCCTGCTAAGTTACCTTTTTGATGATATTTCACGCGCCGGCCTCACAAATCCATGTCACTGCTATGAAGTCCCATGAGGTTGCAGCACTCTCTGAGCTGGAGGTGGTGATAAATTCAGCTGTTTTACATTTCAATCTCTTTTTCCCCAATGCTCATAAATTTCACGGCAGAGAGGAGATGGGACGCTGTCTGAGACGCCAATGCCCTTGGGAAGCGGAGGGAGGCAAGATATTTAATTTTTTTTCCAATCACAAAATCTAGATCCCAAGCTCTTGAAGAAGAGTTGTAAATATTCAGCTGTTGTGTCGGACGTCACACACGCAAGATTAAAAGACATTTCTCTTGCCTGTTTCTCAAGGCCCCCCCGCTGATGCTTTCCTATCCGGCTACACGCGGCTTTGAAGTTGTGCGCAGGGTTCCAGCCAACGGCTTAAATTAAGTTTACAAATATGAAAGTTCATCCCATTAGAGTCATAGACTGATACAGCGTGGAAACAGGCCCAACTTGCCCACACCAGCCAACATGTCCCAGCTACACTAGTCCCTCCTGCCTGCTCTTGGTCCATATCCCTCCAAACCTGTCCTATCCATGTACCTGTCTAAATGTTTCTTAAACGTTGCCTCAACTACTTCCTCCAGCAGCTCGTTCCATACACCCACCACCCTTTGCGTGTAAAAGTTACCCCTCAGGTTCCCTATTAAATCTTCCCCCCCTCACCTTAAACCTATGCCCTCTGGTTCTCGACTTAAACCTATGCCCTCTGGTTCTTAAGATGCCTTAAGATGCCTTAAGATGCCTTAAGATTCTGAGAGGCAGATGAAGAGATGATTGGTCACAAGATGAGGAGATTAAACATATAATACTGGGATGACATGAGATTTCTCTCTGTAAAAGATTGTGGCATCTGTGAAACATTGTAACATTGCCGGTGCCAGAACATGGCGACATTTGCATACCGCCTAGCTGAGGTATGGTCTTATTTAGTTGTCTGTAAAACAAAGCATTTCACTGTACCTCGGTACATGGGACACTAAAGTAGCATTGAATCACTGACTTGAATCTTTGATTTATTTACCGTAGAGATTATGAGTTATATCAGGACTGCGATCGTTCCGCTGAACACCTCCGCTCAGTCCGCCTTAACCTACCTGATCTCCCGGTTGCTCAGCACTTCAACCCCCTCCCCTTCCCAATCTGACCTTTCTGTCCTGGGCCTCCTCTAATGTCCCGTGCAAATTGGAGGAACAGCACCTCATATTTCGCTTGGGTAGTTTACACCCCAGCGGTATGAACATTGACTTCTCTAACTTCAGGTAGTCCCTGCTTTCTCTCTCCATCCCCTCCCCCTTCCCAGTTCTCCCACTAGTCTTAATGTCTCCGACTACATTCTATCTTTGTCCCGCCCCCTCCCCTGACATCAGTTTGAAGAAGGGTCTCGACCCGAAACGTCACCCATTCCTTCTCTCCAGAGATGCTGCCTGTCCCGCTGAGTTACTCCAGCATTTTCTGTCTACCTGTGATTGATTGATATCGATACACTATTGGTATTAGTATTAATATTGGTTCTAATTTGCTACTTTCAGATGCAGTGAGATACAGTGAAGAACTCTGCTTTGCTTGTTATGCAGGCCGATCACACATGTGTATATCCGGCTAGGTAAAAGAGCATGGTTAGTGTTGCTGCCTCACAGTGCCAAAGACCCGGGTTCCATCCTGACCTCGGATGCTGTCTGTCTGGAGTTTGCACGTTCTCCCTGTGGGTTTCCTCCCACACTCCAAAGACGTGCGGGTTTGTGGGTTAATTGGCATCTGGGCGGCACGCTGGCGCAGCGGTAGAGTTGCTGCCTTACAGCGAATGCAGCGCCAGAGGCCCGGGTTCCATCCTGACCCCGGATGCTGTCTGTACGGAGTTTGCATGCTGGCGCAGCGGTAGAGTTGCTGCCTTACAGCGAATGCAGCGCCGGAGGCCCGGGTTCCATCCCGACTACGGGCGCTGTCTGTACGGAGTTTGTACGTTCTCCCCGTGACCTGCGCGGGTTTTCTCCGAGATCTTCGGTTTCCTCCCACACCCCAAAGACGCGCAGGTTTGTAGGTTAATTGGTAAATGTAAAAATTGTCCCTAATGTGTTGTTTGTAGGTCCGTGCACCAGTCTCCCCACGTTAAACAAAGTCACGCACAGGCCTCCTCCATGAGAGGACAGTCACACTCGTGTCGAGTGACCGCCGATGATGATGAGGTTAGTGTGGGTCGGCACGGACCCGGTGGGCTGAAGGGCCTGTTTCCACACTGTATCTCCAAACTGAACTAAAGCAAACTAAATCGCCCCTAGTCTGTAGGGAGATGTGAGGAAGGGGTTAATAGGTATAAGTTGATTTAGACAAGAACCCTTTGTATAGTAGGGAGTATAGTAGGGAGGATAGGGGGAGTGAAGAACGAGTACAGATGGTGACTTTTTCAAGGATGAGAACAGAGAAGATAAAGAGACCGTCCAGGATAGAACTAGGGTAAGGGTTATGAGCAACTCTCTGTGCGCATGCCTAATGAACTTACATGAATATGTACACACACCCACTATGACAAGATGTCTCATTTAAATGCACATGCGATGCATGATATGGGAGGTGTCTTTGACGTCGGGTGGACGTTCCAGGACGTTCTCGTGGGAATGTGGGCTTTATGTTATGATTGGAAGAAGCACAATGGGGAGGGATGAGGGTGTGACAATGATACCCATGAAATGTATAAAGATAGAAGACATCCCGATCCTCGGTGTGCCTCTAGGGGACATTAGAGGAGAGGCACCTATTCTGCAGAATATGATTTAAATAAGAAGCTTCTTTGCCGACTTTGTCTCTAAAAGCGTTTGTGATTTTGAATCTCACAGAGGGGAATGAGGAAGTGGGAAGATAGAGTGAATGGGTGGTCGACGGTCAGTGTGGGCCGAAGGGCCTGTTTCCACGCTGTATCTTTAGATCAAAAAGTGAAAAGAAGGAGGATGCCGAATATAGTTACAGCCACAACATCACTCGTTAAATTCTGCATAATCCTATGCTCACCATAGTTTGCAGAAATGCAGCAATATTTACACATCCAAATCACCCCAGCTGCTTCCCTGAAAGATATTCAGACAAAATAAGTTGGCAGGCAACCTTCCAGCTCACTGAGATGATGGATGTCCACCTTTCAAGCTTTGTTGAATAAACCAATTCTGAAAAGAAACGGAGTCTATCCAAGTGTGCCTCAATTGAGATTGTCAAAGCAAGTTAACGCTGAGTTGAAGCACATGTGATGAAAAGCTCAGTCTTTGTGCCTAGGGTTCTAGAAGGTAGGGTGTCAAGAGGTTTAAAAGTGAACGGGACAGTGGCGCAGCGGTAGAGTTGCTGCCGTACAGCATTTACAGAGCTAGAGACCCAGGTTCGATCCCGACTACGGGCGCTGTCTGTACAGAGTTTGTACGTTCTCCCCGTGACCTGCATTGGTTCACTCCGAGATCTTTAGTTTCCTCCCACACTCCAAAGACGTACAGGTTTGTGAAATTAGCTTGATATGAATGCAAAAATGGTCCCTAGTGTTTTGGTGTGCGGGGATCGCAGGTTGGCGCGGACTCGGTGGGTCGGAGGGCCTGTTTCCGCACTGTATCTCTAAAATAAACTAAAACTAGGTGTTAGAGTTTAGAGATGGGGGCGTGGAAACAGGCCCTTCGGCCCATTGAGTCTGTGCACACCATCGATCGCCCATAGATGTTACCTGACTCCTTGAGTTCCGGCAGCTCTTTCTGTTTTGCTCAGGATGTTAGCACCCTTGATTTAGCCATGATGGTAGTTAGGATGCACTGGGGCAGATGGGGCTCGTCAGCCTGGGAAGGCAGCCCATCTAGGAGAGGGAAAACTCTGATTTAAAACCCCCACTGCCTTGTGGCCATATCCAGTCATGGAAAAGGCTCCAGGAGTAAACCTGGAGAACATCTGGAGTCGGAGCCACTAAGGCAGTTCGTCGTTGTCTACAACCTCGCTCCGGCAGCTCGTGCGACAGCGCTGGTGCCAAACTGTAACGGCCCTGCTGTTCCTTTGGATCGATCAGTGACGTGGAGAGGGGGGGACGTGCTGCATGGGCAACAGCCTGTCCTCCATATGACATCGATCGCCCAGGTTTGCATCCGACCACACATCACCTGCAAACTAGGATGTATCACCCATGGTCAGTCATGACCGAATGGGGCCTACTAGTTAGGACAGATATGATCGTGGCATTTCAGGGGCTTTTGGACAGGCACGTGGATATACAGGGAATGGAGGGATATAGGCTATGCACAGGTTTATAAGAGATAGTCTTGGCATCATTTTCGGTACAGACATTGTGGCTGAAGGGCCTGTTCTTGTGCTGTGTATAAGTTCACCCTGAGCCTACAAGGTGCAGGAAGGATGCAACGACTGCAACTAAATTCATGCAGTTACACCGTGGGATGCAGTTGGGACCTTATTCATTGAGCGGAAGATCTTGTGAACTAGATAGATCGCAGTGGATGAAAAGAGGACATTTCTCCGGCGAGGAAATAGTTCAGAATAAAAGATCAGGCTGAGACAAGGAAAGATTTCCTATCGGAGCGGGCCGAGGGTCTTTAGAATTCTCCACGCGGGAGAGTTGTGCAGTGCAAATCATCCAAGAGAGAGATGGATCAATGTATGGACTCGAGGGGGATCAAGGGTTATGCAAGTGGGCGGCAGAATGGAGTTGAAAGCAGCACATAGACCAAGACTTGACTTAAAGATGGAGCCTGATCCCACGGCTGTTTCTAACACGGTTTTATATCTTCCACAAGCAGCAGAAGGCTCTCGTAAAAACAAATTTAAACATGACACCAGTACATAAGTGAAATAAAGAACAGTACAGTATATGGTGGACTGTGACGAGGTGGCTGTGATACAGCAGAGTCTTGCACTATCTTCACCCACTGCTGATCCAATAGCTTCTCCCATCCAGTTCTAATAACTCACTTTGGGCAGAAGCATTTCTTAGATTAAAAATCATTCCTTGCACCAAGTTCAATTTCTTGCTTAATAGATGGCAAACCCACACCTTCACGTTTGCCCATTGACTTTTAGTGCAGTTTAATAACTTGCCTTTGATTTCCACAGTACCCACTAGTTGCTACTCTCTCTCTTTAAAAAAAAGAATTGTTTTTAAACTTTTCAAAAACTTTATTCGACACACTCAATGATACAACACATCAATACATAATCAAAAGATACATTAGATCAAAACAAATCATTATAGTACAACAGTACATTCATTAGTTATTATACTCTCCACCCCACGTGGTGACCATCGCCCACGGAAGGCCTCCAGAGACCCCGTGGACACCGCATATTCCCGCTCCAGGGACACCCGTGCATGGACGTACGCCCGGAAGAGGGGCAGGCAGCCAACTCTCGCCTCACCATCGACCACCCGCTGCCTGGACCCACAAATGGCCATCTTAACCAGGCCCAGGAGCAAACCGACAGGGAGGTCCCACCACCCCCCCCCCCACTTGGCTCTCCCCACACCCTACCTTATGCCCACACACTAGAATCGTGGGACTAAAATGCAACCAGAACTTAAGGAACAACCCCTTCAGATATTGGTACAGGGGCAGTAACCTCTCACACTCCATGTACACGTGGAACACGGTCTCTTCCTCGCCACAGAAAATACACGCGGCGGACGAGCCCGTGAACCGACTCAAAGGTTTATTACAAACCACCGCTCCATGCAACAGTCTCCACCCCAGGTCCCCAATGTAAAGGGGACAACTCCCGTATAGAAGGACCCCCACCAGGGACCCCCCCCCCCCGCCGTCAGGTGGTAACACCATCCGCCAAGGTGTGTCAGCACGGGAAACAAAGGCAAGGAGGTGCAGAATGTGCAGGAACATCCGATACAGTGTGCGTCTCTTCGCATCACGAAACGGTATGCTGATCATCTCAGAAAGGCGGCTCAGGTTGTGTGGAGCCGGTGCCCGAGATATATCCCGGAGCCTAGGCCCGATGAGCAGATCTGACGGAGCAATTGAAAGCTCAGCCAGTACCACTCTAGGCGCTCGCCTCTCCTCGACACCCGCCATGACTGGGCGAGGACCGGCCACTCCCGCAGCCGCACCATCCCCCTCCCCTCGTAGAGCAACACGCTGGCTGAAAACAACCAAATTCCTCACTCTGAGCACATCCCGGTAGAAAACAGGCAAACCCCTTAGGGCGGGTCGACTGATGCCCGCCACCGGGAGCCGCGAGACCCCCCCTAGGCAACGACCACGACGAAAAAAATATGTGGCCAGAGCGTGCCATGTGGGGGGATTCTCTACATACATATACCTCCACAGAGTCCTGAGACGGAGAGCCGCCACCTGGGTACGCACGCATACCAAGGACTGGCCGCCCTCCTCTAACGGGAGACTCAGGACCGCTGCAGAGACCCAGTGCTTCCTATTTCCCCAGAAGAAATCTACCAGCTTCTTCTGAAGAGCATTTACAAATATGGAAGGTGGGACAAGAGTAGCCAGCCGGTACCATAACATAGAGGCCACCAGCTGATTTATGACCATCACCCTCCCCGAAAAGAAAGAACTCCAAGCAAGCCCGACCAGCGCCCCAGCCGGGCAACCACCTTCGTCTCCAACTCCTGCCAGTTCGCCGGCCAAGCATCCTCAGTGGGACTCAGGTAAACTCCCAGATAGAGGGGATGTGTGGTGCTCCACACATACCTTGCCATCTCCTCCGGCAGGGAATCCACCTGCCACTGACCCACTAAAAGACCAGAACACTTACTCCAGTTAATCCTGGCAGAAGATGCAGCTGAGAAAATCTCCTGGCAGTCACGCATCCTCCGCAGGTCACCAGGATCAGTGAACATAAGGAGGACATCATCTGCATACGCTGAGAGAACCACCTCCAACCCCGGCCCAGGTAGGGCCAGGCCTGTGAACCTCCTCCGAAGAAGACACAGGAACGGCTCCACACAGACCGAGTACAACTGACCCGACATGGGGCACCCCTGCTGGACCCCCCTCCCAAAATGAAAGGGAGCCAACAACGCACCATTAACCTTCACCAGGCACTCCGCTGCAGCGCACAGAAGCTGGACCCGGGCCACAAAATGCGGTCCAAGTCCAAACGCTTGCAACGTTCCGAATAGGTAATCATGCTCTACCCTATCAAAAGCCTTCTCCTGATCAAGAGACAGAAAAGCAGCTGACTGACCAGTACCCTGAGCTAGATGAATCAGGTCCCTAACCAGGTGGATGTTATCCTGAATGGACCTGCCAGGGACTGTATAGGACTGGTCAGGATGAATCATTTGAGAAAGCACAGGACCCAGGCGATTTGCCATCGCCCGTGCAAATACTTTATACTCTGTACATAGGAGAGATACCGGCCTCCAGTTCTTCAACAAGCGGAGTTCGCCCTTCTTGGGCAGCAAGACAACAACTGCCCTACGCCACGAGAGGGGCATCGCCCCGGCCGCCAGACTCTCCCCCAGCACCAACATGTAATCACCCCCCAGGATATCCCAGAAAGCTCTGACAAACTCTACCGTCAACCCATCCATCCCGGGTGACTTACCCTTCCTGAGCTGAAACAATGCACAAGTCAACTCCTCCAAAGATAAGGGGCCATCAAGAAGATCGGCCACCTCCCTATCAACAGTCGGTAGACCCTCCCACAAGTCCTGCTGAGCCTCCCCGTTATATCCCCCTGCGGAGAACAGGGACCCATAAAAGGACCTGACCTCCTCACTGATCCTCTCCGGATCAGTGACAGAGGAGCCATCATCTGCGAGCAGCTCTACGAGCTGTTTGCAGGCTCCCCTCCCTTTCTCCAGAGAGAAAAAGAAAGGCGAAGCTCGGTCCAGATCTTGCATCATCTGGACCCGCGCCCTCACGAAAGCGCCTCGGGACCGCTCAAGCAGCAGGTTCCTCAAGGCTTCCTTCTTCTCCTGAAACTCTCCCCATTCACAGGAGTCCTCACCATCCCGACCCAGGCGAGACTCTGCACCCAGTAGCTCCCTCTCAAGCCTCGCGACCGCTGAGTCCCTCCGTCCGGTCGACCCCCTCGTATACTCCTTACAAAAGAGACGAATGTGAGCCTTCCCCACATCCCACCACAGCCTAAGGGAAGAGAAGCACCTCCGCCCCTCTCTCCATTTCCCCCAAAACCGACTGAATGACTCCCGGAAACACCGATCCTCCAGCAACTGGTTGTTAAAGTGCCAGTACGCGGACGCAGCCCTAGTGCGCGCCGGATTGAAGTCCACACGCACCAGACATTGATCCGAACATGGCACCACCCGCATTGAGGCCGCTGAGACACGGGCAACAAACGCTCGGGAAATATATATTCTGTCAATACGGGAACCACCACCCTCAGACCTCCGCGAAAAAGCAGTGGAATCCGGGTGGAGGTTCCGCCATGCATCAACCAACTCAAAGGATTCAATCATCCCTCTCAACTTCTTCGCTACAGCAGGGGCACACTGAGTACCAGAACGATCTCGCGCCTCAAGTGTGCAATTAAAGTCCCCACCAAGGAAAACACACTCTCCCCTATCAATAGTGCTCAACAGATCAGTCACCTCCTGAATTAGGCCAGCCTGCTAGGGGCATACACGGAGCTAGTGGCACACACGTTAATGAAATGCAACGGCATGCCATCCATGCTCACTGCCAGATGGAGTAACCGTCCTGGCACAACTTCGTTCACTTTTAAAATAGTTGGCAGGAAATTCTGGGCCAACAGAAAGGCCACCCCACTCGAATTCGAGCTGAGATGGCTCATGTAAACCCCCCCTTCCCACTCCAGTCTCCAGGTAGGTTCATCACTAACAACTGTGTGCGTCTCCTGCAAAAAACACACTGCAAATCTCCCCTCTTTAAGGACTGATAAAAGCTGAAATCTACGAAAACTCGCTCTACTCCCGTTTAAGTTTAATGTTGCAACGGTGAATGTAAAGGCACACTAGATTAAACCCCCACACTCCCCGTAGACACAACAACTTTCTGTCTGAGGAACACCAGAAAGTCCCCAAACTGGCTCTCCTCGAAGTCAGGAAGATCACTCTCCCTGTTGCCAAGAATAGCCTCGAGAGTCTGAATCAAACCTGGCAGATCACCCCACCGCCTTTTAGCAGCCTCCATTCTTGTTCTGCGGAAGCGGTTTATTTTGAGAAATTCTCGAACCGCCTGTATATCACATACAAGAGACTCGGCCTTGGAGCCTGGGCACTCGGCCAACGCACTCACACCTGCACCAACAGGCTCCACACCACACCGTTCAAGGTCTCTTTCAGAATTTGAACGACCAGAGCCCTCCGGCAGCTCTTCACCCCCACTACACAAACTTTCCTGAGCACTCTCCCCCTCCTCCAGCAAGACACCACCCCCAGGATCAATGCCGGGTAAGGGTCCCGAAACCCCCGACTGCAACAGGCAGCCCCCTGACTGGCTTTGCACCTGCACGCTACCATCACCCTCCACGCCTGGGCCTGGGGAACCAAAAACACTAGGCACCCCCAGGGCCTGGGATACACTGGCACCCCCGGAAACTAAAGGGAAATCACCACCCGAACTATCCCCGACCTCCACAGCACCTATAGCATCCCCTCCACTGGCACCACCCAGAGGCTCTCCTCTTTCTTTTAGCCTCCCCCTTCCAACTCATCCAGCGATGCAGCACACCCCCTATTACCACCACTGGCTCTGATATGGAGCATAGACTGGAACACCACAGCCCCCGAACCACCCCCCTCGGGCTGACTCTGCTCATCCCCCATCTCAGGGGCTCCACTACCAGGTGCGCATAACCCATCCTCTGGCGTACCATCACCCTCAAGAGGCCTCTGAAACGAGGGGACCTCCTCCGACCCAGAGGACACACACCCAGGGGAGCTAACCTCAACCCCCGATGAGATAACTCCATCGGAGGGCCCCTGAAATGAAAGGACATCCACCCGCCCAGAGGACACAACTCCAGCGGAATCAACCCCATCACCTGATCCTATAATCCCCTCGGAGGATCCCTGAAATGGATGCTCACCCTCCAACCCGGAAAACACCAGTTCTTGACCACCAACCCCATCAGTGGTGGAAGGTCTAGAAAAAGTCGTCCCCCTAACTTTCGCCTCACGCCCTTCCTCTTCCTCGCCAGGCCTATTCCTTTTTACCCCACTAGCATGCGGCGGTACGGTGACCTCCATACAGGAAGGGTCTTCCTCCTCCACACTACCCCCAGCCACTTCACCACCCGCACACTTTACCATCCCTTCCCCCATCTGAGCGCCCTCATCTCCTTGCTGGGCCACGGCAAGCACACTCTGGACCTCACTAGAGCTGACAGGCACCCCTAGGGTGGTCTCAGATTTCGATAGACTCTCTGGATGGACCTTACTCTCCCTCCTCCTCCCCGTCTTCTGCACCTCCCACTTCCCCTCCCGGTCTTCTTCCTCCCCCTCTTCACCCTCGCCCTGCACCTCACCATTAGCCACCACCACCTCCACAGTCTCAGGACGCAGGAGGCGGAGGCCTTCCCCGCCCCGGGTCCCCAAGGCAGAACTTTCAGACCCAGATGGGCTATCACCTTCGCCCCGGATCCCCGAGGTAGAGCTAGCCGCCCCAGCCCGGTCAGCATTGCCGCCCCGCACCACCGAGGCATGATGAGCCACCCCGGATGGGCCAGCAGTGCAATCCTGGGCCGCTACGCTAGAACTTCTAGCAGCGACCCCGCGAGAAAGACACTCTTTACGGAGATGTCCAAATGCTCCACACGTATGACACCGTGCTTTCCCCCAACTCCAATACACGGTTCTACGGAGACCCTTACACTCCACCTCAAAGCTCCCCTCCGTGCCTTCGCCCTCACCCACCTTCATAAACACCCTCCTCTTAAAACTAAAGATCCCTCTTTCCTCCGGGTCCCCCCCGAGGTGCCTGAGCCTAAAGCACTTAGACCTCACCTCCCCAACCTTAGACAGGTGTGGAATAAGTGCAACATCCGGAATATATGTGGGGCAACTCCGCAGGAGAACCGGTCTCACCCTAGATAACCATGGATCCACCTGAAATTGGACCCCCCCCCACTGAGATCCCCCTCTCCAATGCCATTTCCACACCCTCCTGGGTCTTTAAAATCATCTCCACCTTTCCTCTTTCAAGCTCGGAAGAGACAACAGCCCGCCCCCCAATAAGGTAATTCACGGCCTTTGTAATTACTCCCCTTGATATCTGGGGCCCAGTTTGGACCGAGATACCAAACTTGCCCCAATCCAAGTCCACATAAGGCTCATATTCTGATGTCCTCGCATCCGCCTCTGATGCCGCCACTGCGTAGCTCCGGTCCTTCCGCCGCGCCCCAGCCATCGCCATCCTGACAGAGGCACAACCAGCTCCAGTCGCCCCAGCAGCTCAGCTCCACGTTAAGTCCCGCAAGCAGTCACAGTCAAGCAGGTAGCAGAAATCAGAAGCCTCCAGCTGAAGCAAGAAAATCCCCAAACACGTCCACAGCCGAGAGCAGCTTTTGGGAAGCTCTATCCCAGTCTTGCCGGACTCAAAAGTACCATCTTCACATTAAGCCCGGCATCCGCCTGAGCAAAATGCCTTTAGGACAGAGAAACGGTGCTAATAAAACGACAAAACACCGATCCCTCGATCTCCAGGCACTGTTGGCAGACCGCCAACGACAACCACACCCTCCGACAATGCGAGAAAA
>CM075992.1:4041302-4086368 GCA_038087875.1 Malacoraja senta
ACACCAGCACATCCTTCTTCAGATATGGGGCCCAAAACTGCATACATCGCCCCAAACATGTAGGAAGGAACTGCAGATGCTGGTTTCAACTGAAGATGGACACAAAAAGCTGGAGTAACTCAGCGGGACAGGCAGCATCAAAGGTCTGAAGAAGGGTCTCGACCCGAGGGGCCACCCATTCCTTCTCTCCAGAGATGCTGCCTGTCCCGCTGAGTTACTCCAGCATTTTGTGTCATGCTCCAAACATGGTCTTATAAAGCCTCAGCATTACATCCCTGTTTTCATATTCTAGTCCTCTCGATATAAATGCTAGTGCTTTGTTTTGATTTTTCGACACCGTGACATTTGGCACTGCGGATAGCTTTCAGCTCTTGGAGACACCACCCCTCGATATCCAGTTACCACGACAAAAAGCTTTCTGGCCTAGGCTGTGTGAAAGGCCTGAGCCTGGGGCATTAGATAAAGTTATTCTCAGCACAGTGAGTGGATCAAAATGACACACACTATTAGGATCAGCATGTTGCAATATGAGTGGAAGCATGAATTTAATATTAACTAGGCAAAGAAAAAAAATGTTATACAAGGAAAATACACAATAGGTGCAGGAGTAGGCCATTTGGCCCTTCGAGCCAGCACCACAAGGACCATGAAGCAATTTCCACCTGGAAAACATGAGGTAGCCAGAGTGAGTCCCACCGTTAGTTGGAGGAGCAACACCTCATATTTCACTTGGGCAGTTTACACCCCAGCGGTATGAACATTGACTTCTCCAATTTCAGTTAGTCCTTGCTTTCGCCCACCTTCCCCTCCCCTTCCCAGCTCTCCCACAGCCCACTGTCTCCGCCTCTTCCTTTCTCCTTCTTGCCCCCCCACCCCCACATCAGTCTAAAGAAGGGTCTCGACCCGAAACGTCGCCTATTCCTTCGCTCCATAGATGCTGCCTCAAACCGCTGAGTTTCTCCTGCATTTTTGTGTACCTTCCACCTGGAAAAGGATGGTGAAATGTATCCAGAGGTGTTTGCACCAAATAGATTCATGGAGTCATTGAGTTACAGAGCATGGAAACAGGCCCGCCAACCATTCCCTCTCCCCAGAGATGCTGCCTGTCCTGCTGAGTTACTCCAGCATTTTGTGTCTATCTTCGGTATAAACCAGCATCTGCAGTTCCTTCCTACACGGTACATGGATAGGACAGGTTTAGAGTGACATACATTCATTTATTCATTCATGTGGGCCAAATGCAGGCAGGTGGGACTAGTGTGGATGGGGCATGTTGGGCCGAAGGCCTGTTTCCGCTCTGTATCACTTTTTTTTGGTTTAGTTTGGAGATACAGTGTGGAAACATCGCCGACCAGCGATCCCCACATATTAACACTATCCTACACCCACTAGGGACAATTTTTATATTTACCAAGCCAACTAACCTACAAACCTGTACGTCTTTGGAGTGTGGGAGGAAACCGAAGATCTCGGAGAACACCCACGCAGGTCACGGGGGAGAACGTACAAACTCCGTACAGACAGCACCCGTAGTCGGGATCGAACCCGGGTCTCCTGCGCTGCATTCGCTGTAAGGCAGTAACTCTACCGCTGTGCCACCGTGACCGACCTATGACTCTATAACAGTGGTTTAAGAAGACAGCTCACAAACATCCTGAGTCCAGGTCCATTATATATGAGCAATAAAAACCGGATGCATCTTCACATCCCAAACAAAAAGAGTTGCCAATGTTGCAGCAATGAGTGTGATGCAAGAGGATGCAGGGGGAGCAGAGAATCAATGGGTCGGTGGAGTGTGGCCAAGACTGAGAGCCGGGGGTGGGCGGGAGAGCACTGTTTACGCAATGCAATTACGCTGAAGAAGATAAAAATAATTGCTCTCCCTCAGTGAATTGAAACAAAACGCTCACGCCTCTGTACAATGGGAGATCTCTGTTTCAAACCACATCCAGTTATCTGCTAATGTGCTTTAAAATAGATGGGATTGCTACAGAACTCTCCCTGCATGTTTTATTGTCTGGGCGTGGGGAGACTGGTCGCAATTTCCCATCCCAGTCCGTCTCCCAGTCACTGTGCAAACATAGATAATAGGCGCAGGAGTAGGCCATTCGGCCCTTCGACCCAGCACCGCCATGCAATATGATCATTGCTGATCATCCAGAATCAGTACCCCGTTCCTGCTTTCTCCCCATATCCCTTGATTCCGTTAGCCCCAAGAGCTAAATCTAACTCTGAAAATCCAGTGAACGGGCCTCCACTGCCTTCTGTGGCAGAGAATTCCACAAATTCACAACTCTTTGGGTGAAAACGTTTTACCCATTCCTTTTCTCCAAAGATGCTGCGTGTTCCGCTGAGTTACTCCAGTATTTTGTGTCTATCTTCGACAAACCAGCATCTGCAGTTCTTTCCTATATATATATATATAGGAAAGAACTGCAGATGCTGGTTTAAGTCACACACACACACACACGCACGCACGCACGCACGCACGCACGCACGCACGCACACACGCACACACACACACACACACACACACACACACACACACACACACACACACACACACACATACACACACACACACACACACACACACACACACACACACACACACACACTCACACACACACACACATACACACACACACACACACACACACACACACACACACACACTCACACACACACACACACACACACACACACACACACACACATCTGTATATATGTGTATTTGTGAGTATGTGTGTATATATACACACACTGAACTTTTTTCTCTCTCTCGTTTATCATATTGTTTACAGTGTACTATGTTTACACATTCTGTTGTGCGCTGCAGGCAAAAAATTAATTGTTCTATCTGGGACGGATGACAATAAAACACTTCTGACCCTCACGTGTCCCTTGACACTCGACCTTTCTGATATTTGCATCAACTTAGGAGGCAAGGTGAAGAGTAGCACAACTTTACAGTGAACTAGGTTTACATATTGTGTTGTGCTGAAGCAAGCAAAAATGTCACTGTTCTATCTGGGACACATGACAATAAAACACTCTTGACTTGACTCTTGACTTGACTCTTGACAAATAAAAGTAACAAATAATTTTGTGAAGGCACAAGACCCACAGTTCATGCGTTAGTGTTGAAGGCAATGTCAAGAGCCAAACACAACTACATTCTGCGCAGGTTTGCAGGATCAAGAATAAGATATAGCCTTATATATCACTTTGGTGGTTGGAAATTCCTATTAACCTACAAGATTTATTATTTTTTAATGCACTGACTCAACGAACAGTGGAAGCAAACGCAATGGTGTTACTCAAAAGAGATTTGTTTGCATGTCTGAGGTTTACGGATGCTATGGGGCAAATGCAGTAGGGATAATTGGATAGCTTTCAACATAGAACATAGAACATAGTTCCATCCTGCTTACGGGTGCTGTCTGTACGGGGTTTGTACGTCCCTGTGGCCGCGTGGGTTTTCTCCGGGTTCTCCGGTTTCCTCCCACACACCAAAGACGTGAAAGTTTGTAGGTTAATTGGCTTCAGTAAAACTGTCTCGCGTGTGTGTAGGATTGGGCCAGTATGCGGGGATCGCTGGTCGGCGCGGACACGGTGGGCTGAAAGACCCGTTTCCGCGCTGTATCTCTGAACTAAATGAAGTGAATGTACAAACTCTGTACAGACAGCACCTGTGGTCAGGATCGAACCCGGGTCTCTGGTGCTGTAAGGCAGCAACTCCACCGCTGCGCCACCCTGCCGCCCACTATTGAAATATGAATGCGGAGGAAAAATTCCAGGGTATAGTAATCCAAGGATTAACAAGTCTCTGACACAACTGAACTCTACACCTCTGACAACAGCCAGGAATTCCCTGGGACCCACTTACACCTTGCAACGTCGCCTGAAGTGATGTCGCCATGGTGACAGCCACCGACTCCAGTCTCCGATGAATTCTACCCCCTCTCTGTTAATAGTACTCATACAATGCAATCACCATTCAAATTGAAAATGTCCAAGAGAATCAGCGAAAGCTAAACAAATAAATAATGTTTAAAATTCTTCCTGTGAGTTTAGAAAATAACTAATATAAGGGGAGATCCCCAAGGTTTAAATGTATAATTGGATTCAACAAGTAATTTCCAGCAAAGATTAATATATTGCAGATCTGGGTGAGCTTGAAGCCCAATAGGGAGTGCGATTTGGGATTGCTACGAGCTGGATATTTATTTTTAATGGTTGGATGAAAAATGTAGATAAGGAAGATTGCAAAGTTAAGGGCAATAGGGATCAAGTGCAAACACATCCTCCTGAAAGCTTTTTGTAGGAAGGAACTGCAGGTGCTGGTTTACAACAGCAACAGTTTCTTCCCAGCTGTTATCAGGCGACTGAATCATCCTACCACAACCAGAGAGCAGAGCTGAACTACTATCTAACTCATTGGTGATCCTCGGACTATCCTTGATGGAACTTTGCTGGCTTTACCTTGCACTAAACGCGATCATGTATCTGCAATATACACTGTAAATGGATCGATTGTAATCATGTATTGTCTTTTTGCTGACTGGAAAGCACGCAACAAAAAGCTTTTCACTGTACCTCGGTACATGTGACAATAATGTCAAAATGTCTCAGTCTCTAGTGTAGTCCATTGTCGGCTCTGACCTCCCTTCCATCGAGGGGATCTATCGCAGTCGCTGCCTCAAAAAGGTTGGCAACATCATCAAGGACCCACACCATCCTGGCCACTCACTCATCTCCCCGCTACCTTCAGGTAGAAGGTACAGGAGCCTGAAGACTGCAACGACCAGGTTCAGGAATAGTTACTTCCCCACAGCCATCAGGCTATTAAACTTGGCTCGGACAAAACACTGAACATTAATAGCCCATTATCTGTTATTTGCACTTTATCAGTTTATTTATTCATGTGTGTGTATATATTTATATAATGGTATATGGACACACTGATCTGTTCTGTAGTCAATGCCTACTATGTTCTGTTGTGCTGAAGCAAAGCAAGAATTTCATTGTCCTATCAGGGACACATGACAATAAACTCTCTTGAACTTGAACTTGACTTGTGATATTGCAAGGACTACTTTGTTATATCACAAGGACTACTTTGTTTGTCCGCGTAGCAACATGTATATGTGGGAATGACGTAATATGGGCAGGGGCACTCTGGTTCCAGATGGCCGTGAAATAAACAGAGCCTTGATTTCTGCTCAGCTTCAAACCCCTAAGTACGTGTACTTGTGGTCATTCCAGAGTCATAACAGTGGTATAACAGATACCGGACCACGAAGTACAACATCTAGTGGACCTGTAAACGATCATGAGGACAGACACAAAATGCTGGAGTAACTCAGCGGGTCAGGCAGCATCTCTGGAGAGAAGGGAAGGGTGATGTTTCGGGTCGAGACCCTTCCTCAAACCTGAAACGTCATCCATTCCTTCTCTCCAGAGATGCTGCCTGTCCTGCTGAGGTACTCCAGCAATCTGTGTATCTTCGGTTAAAAACCAGCATCTACCGTTCCTTCCTACACATGTAACCTACAAACCTGTATGTCTTTGGAATGTGGGAGGAAACCGGAGAAAACGCACGCGGTCAGAGGGAGAACGTACAACGTTTGCACGGACAGGATTGAACCCAGGACCCTGACGCTGTTATGGGCCTGTCCCACTTAGGCAACTTTTTCGGCGACTGCCGGCACCCGTCATAGGTCGTTGCAGGTCGCCGAAAATTGTCAACATGTTGAAAATCCAGTGGCGACCAGAAAGACGCTGCGACTCTTTGGGCGACTGAGGAGACGACTCACGACCATACAGGCGACATGTCGCGGGGTGAAGCCTGTATGGTCGTGAGTAGTCGCCCAAAGAGTCGTACCTTGTTCTGGTCGCCGATGGATTTTCAACATGTTGACAATTTCCGCCGACCTGCAACGACCTATGACGGGTGCCGGCAGTCGCCGAAAAAGTCGCGTAAGTGGGACAGGCCCATAAGGCAGCAACTCTACCGCTGCGTCACCGTGCCGCCCACCATAGTAAACAACCTCTCAACATGCGCATGAATCTTACCCATGTGTCAGGCTGTCAATAGTATTGAGTCCAGCAGGTACATTTGGTACTTCCACCGGGAATATCATTCAAATTTCCGTCCAATTTGCTGTACGTTGCGATGCCAGTGTGTGGTCCATTGAGAACCTTTGCAAACAGATGGTACCTTGATCCCAGCACTCACTAGAAGTGTTTGGATAATGACATTGTAACTGTTTCCAAAGAGTGTTCTCAACATCAACCTGTCACCTCAAATGTTTTGAACACTTCCCTTTCCTTCAACGGTTTCATTAAACTCTTAGAGCCACACTCTTCATGTTCTTTCCAACTGTTTATTCCCCTTCAAATTCCTCTCCCTGTTTTCTCTCCAGGGTCAGCAGCATGGAGGCACAGCGGTGGAGTTGCTGCCTTACAGCGCCAGAGACCCGGGTTCCATCCTGACTACGGGTGCTGTCTGTACGGAGTTTGTACGTTCTCCCCGTGACCGCGTGGGTTTTTACAATTTTACCAAGGCTGTTAACCGACAAACCTGGAGTGTGGAAGGAAACCAGAGATCCCGGAGAAAACCCACGCAGGTCACGGGGAGAACGGACAAACTCCGTACAGACAGCACCCGTAGTCAGGATCGAACTGGGGTCTCTGAAGCTGTAAGGCAGCAACCCTACCGCTGCGCCACCGTGCCACACTAGCTTATGTGGGATCTTGCTTTGTGCAAATGGACGGCTCCGCTTTCTACATTCTAACAGTGACCAGACTTCAGACGTACGTTATTGCCTGTAACATTATTTAAGATATCCTAGGTACCAGAAGGTACTAAAGAACTGAAGAGCAGGGTCTCGACCCGAAACGTCAACCATCCCTTTGCCTCTACACATGCTGCCTGACTCTTTGACCCTAAGACATAGGAACATAATTAGGTCGCTCAGCCCATTGAGTCTACTCCGCCATTCGGTCATGGATGATGGATTTTTCTCTCTCAACCCCATTGTCCTACCTGTAACCTTTGACACCCTAAAGGGCCTGTCCCACTTTCACGACCTAATTCACGACCCTTTTTTACTCGTGGACATTTTTCATCATGTTGAAAAAATGCCCCGACCTACTTGATGCCACGAGTACCTACGACTAGCATCACGGCCTACCTACGACCTACCTACGACCTCGTGACGACCATGCTGCGAGTATGAGTCAAAGGCAAACTCGGCAGAGGTCGTGAATTAGGTCGTGAAAATGGGACAGGCCCTTTACTAATCAAGAACCTTTGCGTTTACTGATCTTTCTGTCCTGGGCCTCCTCCACTGTCAGAGTGAGGCCACCCACAAATTGGAGGAACAGCACCTCATATTTCGCTTGGGCAGCTTCCAAACCAGCGATTTGAATATTGATTTCTCCAACCTCCCCCACCCTGGTCATCCTGCCAGTTTCACTGTTCCTATCCCTTCGTTATCACTTCCACCACAGCCAACAATGGAGCATTGTGGGCTCCACCTTTCCTCGGTCATCGGTGCCGGCTCTGATTTGATCTGAACCTTTTCATCCCTCTCCCCTGACTCAGTCTGAAGAAGGGTCTCGACTTGAAAGGTCGCCTATTCCTTTTCCCCAGAGATGCTGCTTGACCCGCTGAGTTACTCCAGCATTGTTTGTGTCGATCTTGCATCTGCAGTTTTTCCTGCACAGTTTATATTTTGCTCCAGGTTCCAGCAGTCTCTTACCCCTCCACTGCAGAAGTAGTTTGGCTTTGACAGTGAACCAAGCCCGCGCTCTGCTTCACACAACAATACCATCTTCCGGCATTGTTTAGTGATGGGAAAACATCCCGGTCAGGAGAAGCCAAGTCTAATTGCGGCGTTCCTTCTCCTGCATCAGCTGGCATCAGTTAATTTAACAAAAAGTAGGTTAAAAGCCTTTAACTTCCTATCATATTAACGTCAGTCGCAGGCTACGGAGCATTAGCTCTGCTGTACATCACCTGGAACTAATTCATTCCCCATTACAATCTAAAATTGTAATCCACACGATATCTGTGCTTCATTGATAACACTCTCGGCTCTGAACAGACCTCGTTGGGTTCAAACGGCGTGGAGGACATTTCTCACTGACAGACACACTGTTCTCAATGAGATAAGACACATAAAGCTGGAGTAACTCACAGGTGCAAGCAGCATCTCTGGAGAGAAGGAACGGGTGATGTTTCGGGTTGAGTTTCCTTCTTCAGACTCTTCATCTGTCTGAAGTAGGGTCTTGACCTGAAACATCACCCATTCCTTCTCTCCCGAGATGCTGCCTGTCCCGCTGAGTTACTCCAGCTTTATGGAATGGGAATGGAATGGAATGCCCTATATTGTCATTTAAATACGCAAGATTTGAACGAAAATTCAGGAAAAAATTGAAGTTGTACAAGAAATGTAATATGTTGCATATTATGATTAAGATGCATGTACTTTGCTTCTAATAAAATTTAAAAAAATAATAATAATAATTTCGTTCCTGCAGTCATATCAGCAAAAAAAACAAAACCCACACACTTAACACAATTCCACACAAACATCCATCACAGTGAATCTCCAAACACCTCCTCACTGTGATGGAAGGCAAAAGTCTTATCTCTTCCCTGTCCTTTGTTCTTCTCCTTTGCACCTTGCACTAAACGTCCTTCGTCAGGCAGCCAAACTGCAACGCCGCGGCGACCGGGACACCCGATGTTAAAGCCCCCGGCGGGCGACGGTAAGTCCCGCGGCCGTTAAGCCGCGCCGGTCGATGTAAGGCCCTGTGACGGGACGATTCAAACCCCTCGATTCGGGGCGGGCGAAGTTGCTGTTGCGGGAGCTCCCCGAAAATCGGTCTCCCACCAGGGACCCGCGAGCTCCCGACTCCACCGTCCACGGGGCCCGCGGCCGAAGCTCCGAAGCTCCGAAGTCGGATCGCAGCCGCAGCGCCACCACAGCTCCAAAGTCAGCCAGCTCCGCGATGGTGAGTCCGCAGGCTCTACGACTGGAGCCCTCAGGTCGAGTACGGTTGGAGGAATGTGTCTATCTTCGGTATAAACCAGCATCTGCAGTTCCTTCCTACACAATATGAATTCTTGTTCTCAATTCCACTTTCCCTGGCAAACTGTTCAAAAGTCACTGCCTTTTCAAGTTGTCTTGAATGCCAAGACCCAGCCACTGAAACCCAAGGGAAATATCGAAGTCCAATATGATTTCACTATTCAGTCACCGTTAACAAATCTGCCTAATTATAAAATCAAATTAAATTATGGAGTAAAATCCGCAGAACCCAAAAGGAAGCCTATTATTCCCATGTGACAAGATTACAATTTGATTTAGTCAGTGAATACAAATCCAATTGCACTGCTCATTATGGTTTTCAACATGAGCATGTTCCAACTCTGATACAAATGTCTTGTCTGCTCTTATTACAACGTTTGCTTTGGCTGAGCAAGAAATTGCAGCGAATTGTGGACACAGCCCCGACCATCGCACTAAACCTCCCTTCCATTGACTCCATCTACACTTCACGCTGCCTCGGCAAGGCCAGCAGCATAATCAAGGGCGAGCTGCACCCTGGCCACTTCCTCTTCTCCCCTCTTCTCCCATCGAGCAAAAGGTACAGAAGTGTGTAAACGCACACCTCCAGATTCAAGGACAGTTTCTTCCCAGCTGTTATCAGGCAACTGAACCATCCTACCACAACCAGAGAGCAGTGCTGAACTACTATCTACCTCATTGGTGACCCTCGGACTATCCTTGATCGGACTTTGCTGGCTTTACCTTGCGCTAAACGTTATTCCCTTATCCTGTATCTGTACACTGTAAATGGATCAATTTTAATCATGTATTGTGTTTCCGCTGACTGGTTAGCACGCAACAAAAAGCTTTTCACTGTACACTCGGTACACGTGACAATAAACACAACTGAACTGAACTGACGGAGATGAAGGTTCAGTCCAGCACAAGACTCCCTGATCCCTGAGCGCATAGGTTTAAGGTGAGGGGGACAAAGTTTAATGGGGAGGTGCGGGGCAAGTTTTTAACACAGAGGGTGGTAGGTGCCTGGAATGTGCGACCAAGCGTGGTGGTCGCAGCAGATACGTTAGTGGCATTTAAAAGACTTTTGGATAGGCAAATAGATATGCAGGGAATGGAAGGATATGAGTAAGATAGATCAGTGATAGTCTTGGCATCATGTTCACACAGACATTGTTGCCTGAAGTGCCTGTTCTTGTGCTGTTCTGTTCTATGTAACTCCCTCCCCTGGCATATACGGCCATCAACCCCCAAACATCCTCCATCTATTATCGAGGAAACACTTTTTCTCACAGAGAGTGGTGAGTCTGTGGAATTCTCTGCCTCAGAGGGCGGTGGAGGCAGGTTCTCTGGATGCTTTCAAGAGAGAGCTAGATAGGGCTCTTAAAAATAGCGGAGTCAGGCCATTCGGCCCTTTGAGCCAGCACCGCCATTCAATGTGATCATGGCTGATCATCCCCAATCAGTACCCCGTTCCTGCCTTCTCCCCATATCCCCTGACTCCGCTATCTTTAAGAGCTCTATCTAGCTCTCTCTTGAAAGTGTCCAGCGAACCTGCCTCCACCACCCTCTGAGGCAGAGAATTCCACACTCACCACTCTCTGTGAGAAAAAGTGTTTCCTTGTCTCCGTTCTAAGTGGCTTACCCCTTATTCTTAAACTGTGGCCCCTGGTTCTGGACTCCCCCAACATGGGGAACATGTTTCCTGCCTCTAGCGTGTCCAAACCCTTAACAATCTTATATGTTTCAATAAGATTCCCTTTCATCCTTCTAAACTCCAGAGTGTACAATCCCAGCCGCTCCATTCTCTTAGTATATGACAGTCCCGCCATCCCGGGAATTAACCTTGTAAACCTACGCTGCACTCCCTCAATAGCAAGAATGTCCTTCCTCAAATTAGGGGACCAAAACTGCACACAATACTCCAGGTGTGGTCTCACTAGGGCCCTGTACAACTGCAGAAGGACCTCTTTGCTCCTATATTCGACTCCTCTTGTTATAAAGGCCAACATGCCATTGGCTTTCTTCACTGCCTGCTGTACCTGCATGCTTACTTTCATAGACTGATGATTAAACTGCCAGCCATTCCTATCCAGCTCGGCGTGGCTAATGAGAGCTGGCTGACCTTGTTACTGTATTACCGTGTAGTACCGTAATACTATGTAAAGGGTGGCATGCATATATGTGTAGTGAAGATCATAAATGGCATGGATTAATAAGGGTTAATCTATACTTGGTATCTTTGTAAATGGTGTATAGGATAGTGTTTGTGTTCGGGGATCATTGGTCGGCCCGGCCTCAGTGTACATTTAGACAGGTACATGGATAGGATATGTTTAGATACAAATGGGCCAAGGCAGGCAGGTGGGACTAGTGTAGATGGGACATGCTAGTTGTCATGGGCAACTTGGGCCTGTTTCCACGCTGTATGACTCTATTATGCCTGAAACCTAAGGATTCAAGTATTCAATTTAATTAAACTAATCTGTTTGTAAAACAGTCCTCAACGCGTCTGAAGAAGGGTCTCGACCCGAAACATTACCCATTCCTTCTCTCCAGAGACGCTGCCTGTCCCGTGGAGTTACTCCAGCGTTTTGTGTCTATCTTCTGTGAGATCCAATGTCAGGAAGATGGATTGTGCCTTGAATCTTAACGGCAGCCTGCTGGGGAGCATTAAGCCGGCTGGGTCAGATATTGTCAGCTCTTCGTGGAAGAGAGAATAAAGCAGGAACGGTGAGGATTTGTATTACAGAAGAGACTAATTAGCCAACAGCACTGTGGAGTTTTGGAGCAAATTAGATACTTGGAGGTAGAGCGGAACGAAGGTACATTGCCAGGAATCAATGTTGCTCTTTAAAACCTGCGGGGACTTCTGCTCACGGTTGTAATTTGCTATCACTTTTGTTTCATTAAAGGTGTGTGTGTGTGTGTGTGTGTGTGTGTGTGTGTTTAGGGAGTAGTGAGTAGTGAGGTTCATGCATTAGTCATTCATGTGCATGTATACATGAATGGCAGCATATTTGAATGTGTGTGTCTGTGTGCGTACAGCTTTGTGCATGCATGTGTGTGTGTGTGTGTGTGTGTGTGTGTGTGTGTGTGTGTGTGTGTGTGTGTGTGTGTGTGTGTGTGAGTGTGTGTGTGTGTGTGTGTGAGTGAGTGTTTGAGCATGTGCATAGTCTTTGTTTGAGTGTGTGTGTGCGTATGCGTGTGTAAATGTGTGTGGGTGTATGCTTGCGCGTGTTCTATGTGAGTATCTGTGTGTGACGATGTGAGTGTGTGTGTGCATATGTCTATATACATGTGTGAGCTCAGGTGTGTGTGAGAGAGTGTGTGTGTGTTCTATGTGTTCGTATGTATGTGTCTATAGGAGTGTGTGTATCTCTGGATGTGTTTGTGTGAGTATATGTGTCTGCATGTACATGTGTGCATGTGTGTGTATGTATATGTGTGTGTACATATGTGCATGTTTGCCTGTGTGTATGTCTGTGTGTGTAAGAGTGAGTGTTTGTGTATGCGTGTGTGTGTGCATTTGAGTGTGTGTGTTGTTTGTGTATGCGAGTGTGTGGGTGTGTGCATGTGTGAGTGTGTGAATGTATGAGTGTGTTTGTGTGATTGTGTATGTGTGTATGTGCACATGTGAGTTTGCACACGTGTATTTACGTACAAGTGGGTGTCAAAAAACTAAACTAAACACGGTAGCGCAGCGGTGGAGTTGCTGCCTTACAGCGATTACAGAGCCAGAGATCCGGGTTCGATCCCGACTACGGGTGCTGTCTGTAAGGTGTTTGTACCTTCTCCCCGTGACTGCGTGGGGTTTCTCCGAGATCCTCGGTTTTTCCTCCCACACCCCAAAGACATACAGGTTTGTAGGGTAATTGGATTGGTATAAATGTAAATTGTCCGCAGTGTGTGTAGGCTAGTGTTTGTGTGCGGGGATCGCTGGGCGGTGCGGACTCGGCGGGCCGAAGGGCCCGTTTCCGCGCTGTATCTCGAAACTAAAAAAAGCTGTGCTAAACTAAACATGGAAAGTGGTAATCAGGAAACGTCCTTGACCTTGTTTAACCCAATGCCAAGAAATCTCTTCGGCTTGCAATCCTCGTGATTGAAGAGTGTAAGAGCTGCACATTGAAAGATCTTCAGTCACAGAATGAAGCCATTGTTACAAGGCATTTTCTACATTCCCTCAAGCTCAGCGTGATCTTTTGAACCACCTTAGCCATTGTGGTAATAAAATAATGTTAAATCCTTCAGATCTAGGATCATCCTCTATATCTACTGGGCTTTTAGTGCTGAGAAAACGTTTTTCTAAAAGCCAGCCTGACTTGAGATTTGTTTGCATTCTTTAGCATTGTAATCCTTGTTTAATTCAGAGAAAGGTTATCCAGCTGAAGATTTAAGTAATGTTTAGCTAAATGAAACCTGGGATTACAGGATTCATAAAGATTCCCCTTTCCACCCTTCTGATATGCACGTGCAGAATGTGGTAATAAAAACAAAGGTAATATCAATAAATTATTTGTAATGCAGAATTATTCTATTTGATCAGCATAATGAGCACATTGATTATGTATTCTGCATATTCTAGCCATGTTTGACTTTGGGAGTTGCCATCTGTGGAATGTAATAGGTCAACATTGAATAATATTAATCTAATATCCCGAAGTGCAAAGCTTATTTATCTTTGATATTAAAACACCCTGGAAGCATTTCGATTATTCTCCCCCATTGAGGGTGGTATAGGTCGTGCATTGTAAAGAGAGCTCCCGTTTAATGAATGGGGAAAGCGTTGAAATGCAGAGCAATCTCTTCTGAGATCCTAAAGCCATCCACTCGGGCGTCTGTGCCGTGTTTGTTCTTGGAGCGAGCGAGTCAAATTTCCCCGGGGTGCTGGTCTTTTGTCAATTATTTATCCCGTACCCTTTTGAAAGTTACTGTTGAGTTTGCTTCCACTGCCACTCTTCTGCTCCTGTTTCCTTCTTTTCCAATCTAAGTGCCGCAACCCGCCTTTCCCCCTCCTCCGCCTCCTTCCTTTCACCAGATCTTCTGTTGTGCTGCAGCAAGCAAGAATTTCATTGTCCTATCTGGGACACATGACAATAAACTCTCTTCAGTCTGAAGAAGGGTTTCGGCCCGAAACGTTGCCTATTTCCTTCGCTCCATAGATGCTGCCTCACCTGCTGAGTTTCTCCAGCACTTTTGTCTACCTTCGATTTTCCAGCATCAGCAGTTCCTTCTTGAACTAAATGAAGACCCGCTGTGTTACTCCTCGAACTAAACTAAAACGCTTGAACAATATACTCTCTTGACTTGACTTGACTTGACTTGATCTCCGGTTTCCTCCCACACTCCAAAGACATACAAGGTTTGCAGGTTGATTGGCCAGGTTTAGGGTAGTTTTAGAGATACAGCGCGGAAACAGGCAGTTCGGCCCACCGAGTCCGCACCGACCAGCGATCCCCGCACATTAACACACAAGGGGCAATTTACACTTACCTACAATTTACCTGCAAACCTGTACGTCTTTGGAGTGTGGGAGGAAACCAAAGATCTCGGAGAAAACCCACACGGTCACGGGGAGAACGTGCAAACTCCGTACAGACAGCACCCGTAGTCAGGATTGAACCTGGGTCTCTGGCGCTGAGAAGCAGCAACTCTACCGCTGCGCCATCGTGCCACTTGGTATAAATGTAAATTGTCCCTAGTGTGTGTTGGACAGTGCTAATGTGCGGGGATCGCTGGTCGGCACGGACTCAGTGGGCCGAAGGGCCTGTTTCCGGGCTTTATCTCTAAAAATAAAGTCCTTGCTACTTTCCCTCTAACTTACAGTCATAGAATCATCCAGCACAAATCAGGGCCTTCTGACCCTCTTTAAACTCTAACTACATATGTTGCCACCAGGAGGTAATATAATGCTGATGAAGATCTGAATTTATGATTTTTAAGACATCTTAACTCCTTGAGTGCACAAAATTAGTCTTCTTCAATGAACCCAACTGCTTTAGAACATACAGGATGTGCTCCCACTGGATGGCAGAGATTTCTGCATCCTTTATTTCCTTAATTGGGCGGCACGGTGGCGTAGCGGTAGAGTTGCTGCCTTACAGCGCTTGCAGCGCCGGAGACCCCGGTTCGATCCCGACTACGGGTGCTGTCTGTACGGAGTTTGTACCTTCTCCCCGTGACCTGCCTGTGTTTTCTCTGAGATCTTTGGTTTTTCCTCCCACACTCCAAAGACGTACAGGTTTGTAGGTTAATTGGCTTGGTATTAAATGTAAATTGTCCCTAGTGCATGTAGGGTAGTGTTGTCAGTGTGCGGGGATCGCTGGTCGGCGCGGACTCTGTGGGCCGAAGGGCCTGTTTCCGCGCTGTATCTCTAAACTAAACTAAACTAAACTAATGGCAGAATGTTTGATTGACCTTGGGAAAATTCCTTTCAGAAACTCAACAGATGGCTTCTCATTTATCTCTGAAGTTAAACAGGTCGGGGGGAATCTGATGCAAATTTCCTGGGTTCCCTGAAGGATCAGACTTCAATGGATTAAATCTTGCAACTCGGAGCGAAGATTACTCGCCATCTGCACCTGAGCCTGGCTAGGAGTGTTTCGCTCAGTGTGGTCCCCACTGCAGCCTTCAGAAGGGGGCGAGTGAGTTGGTGGGGGAGGGAGAAGGGGACTGACTCTTATTATTTGCAGTGGGAAAAACGGCAGCGGCACTTCCTGAATGGATTTGACAGCCGATGTGATCTCCCCCCCCCCCATTCTCTCAAATCTCCAGGGCATGGTAACACAGAACACCATGCTATTGAATTTAGTTTAGATATACGGCGACGAAACAGGCCCTTCGGCCCACCGAGTCCGTGCTGACCAGCGATCCCCGCACACTAACACTATCCCACACACACTAGGGACAGTTTACAATTTTACCGGAGCCAGTTAATCCTCAAACCTGTACGTCTTTGGAGTGTAGGAGGGTACTGGAGCACCTGGTGAAAACCCACTCAGGTCACGGGGAGAACGTACAAACTCTGTACAGACAGCACCCGTAGTCAGGATGGAACCCGGGTCTCTGGCGAACCCGGGTGTAAGGCAGCAACTCTACCGTGCAGCCCCTAACATCCAAAAGAGCAGAAACAATCCTCCTTTAAAGGCAAAGCTCATACTGAGAAGAATCTTTCTTCACCCTCTCTCGTGGGTTTTCTTTGCCCTGAGACTAATTGGTTTGGATCGATAATACTCTACTACAGACTGAGAGGGAACAGATTCTGATCAATGAGACATTGCACTGGTGCCTGAAGCATTGTAATTGGGTCACGTGGAAAACCCCATCACTAACTTGTGCATGTGTAGGAAGGAATGGGTGACGTTTTGGTTCGGAACCTTTCTTGAGGCTGAAGAAGGGTTCCAACCTGAAAGGTCACCTATTCCTTTTTTTTTTAGAGATGCTGCCTGACCTGTTGAGTTACTCCAGCATTTTGTGTCTCCAAACTTGCGCCTACCCAGCTTTGCCGACTGTCAAACCCGTGAAGGAGCTTAGAATATCTCTTGACATGCAAATAGGTCTGAAGCTTGACTTTAACACACGTAGATAAATACTTTGACATCACTTTTAAACAGGTTTCTATGTTTCCTGGCGGTTGCAAACACTCGATTGAAATGAACAGATGTGGATAATCTGCAGAGGATACAGAAAAGAATCAACAGTTTCGGAGCTGGTGAAACACAGCGAAATGAAACTCTGCCTTCAGTCTCACTGTGAGTTCAGTTTAGTTTATTGTGACTTGCACCGAGGTACAGTGAAAAGCTTTTGTTGCCTGCTAACCAGCCAGCAGAAAGACAATACATGATTACAATCGAGCCATTCACAGTGCATAGGTACGTGATAAGGGAATAACATTTAGTGCAAGGTAAAGTCCGATCAAGGATAGTCCAAGGGTCACCAAAGAGGTAGATAGTAGTTCAGCACTGCTCTCAGGTTGTGGTAGGATGGTTCAGTTGCCTGATAACAGACGGAAAGAAAGTGTCCCTGAATCTGGAGGTGTGCGTTTTCACACTTCTGTACCTTTTTCCCGATGGGAGAGGGGAGAAGAGGGAGTGGCCGGGGTATCTCTAAACTAAACTAAACGAAACTAAACTAGATAGCTGTACTGGACCAAACTATAAAGACTGAACAGTGACGTTTTGGGTTGAGTTTGGTGCGAAAATGCACACCACCAGATTCGGGGACATGTAGGATAGTGTTAATGTGCGGTGATCGCTGGTCGGCGCGGACCCGGTGGGCCGATGGTCCTGTTTCAGCTCTGTATCTCTAAACTAAACTAAACTAGATAGCTGTAGATTTGAGTCAAGTTTGAAGATAGGTCCCGAACCAAAACACCACCCATTCCATGTTCTTCCATGCTTGCTGCCTGATCCGCTGAGTTACTCCAGCACTTTACGCTTTATTTTTTTTAAAGTTATTCCAACACTTTAAGCCTTTTTTTTCTGGAGTCTTTGGCTTCCTTGGGAGGATGCCAATCTAATAAATCATTCAGCAAAACAAGAGAGACGTTGAGAAGGAAGGCGAGGGAAATCTCAGTCTGAATCCCCAGAGCCTAGAGAGAGTTGGGACAATCTGCTGCATTCTGACTCACAAATAAAATACTCGGCCCACTTGCAAGGGCTGACAGGAACCTGATTTGTTCCCCGGAGTGCCAATTAAATTGGCCAAACATCTGTTTATCACAGAGTCAGTTTGAATTGGATGAAAAGCTTCAGAAAACATGTTTGCAGCAGGCTAATGTATCTACAGCATCAATTATTTTTATATTTACCGTCCAATAGTACATGAATACTTTGCACATTGATAATCCTTGTTTGCTTTCCTGTTTCACACATTCCTATTAACCCTATTTAGTTCAGTTTAGTTTGGTTTTACTTATTTTTCCTTAGCTCAGCATAGCTTTGTCCGTTTCCATGCTGTATCTCTGTACTGGACCAAAATACAAAGACTGAACCCTGCTTGGTCAGAAACTGCACTTGAATTTGGTGGCCTTGCACCCTGCTTGAAGTGGTAAGAAACTGCACTTGAATTTGGTGGCCTTGCACCCTGCTTGAAATGGTAGGAAACTGCATTTGAATTTGGTGGCCTTGCACCCTGCTTGAAATGGTAGGAAATTGCACTTGAATTTGGTGGCCTTGCACCCTGCTTGAAATGGTAGGAAACTGCACTTGAATTTGGTGGCCTTGCACCCTGCTTGAAGTGGTAAGAAACTGCACTTGAATTTGGTGGCCTTGCACCCTGCTTGAAATGGTAAGAAACTGCACTTGAATTTGATGGCCTTGCACCCTGCTTGAAATGGTAAGAAACTGCACTTGAATATGGTGGCCTTGCACCCTGCTTGAAATGGTAAGAAACTGCACTTGAATTTGATGGCCTTGCACCCTGCTTGAAATGGCATGAAACTGCATTTGAATTTGGTTGCCTTGCACCCTGCTTGAAATGGAATTTCAAGGAATAGCCGTGAGTCAACTGCCAGCCCACCAGCCGTGAGTGAGCTGCCAGCACATCAGGCTTGAGTGACTGAGCTGCCACCCCAAGAATCCATTTGGCCCACAATGTCCATACTAACCAGTCCCTTCAGCCCACAGTACCCATACTAACGGTCCTGAATGCCCCCCCCCCCCCCCAACTGGCCACCAATATTGGAATTGGTGGAGAGGTGGAATATTGCATTGGGGGACCAGCCCTCATGTGTGAACATGGGACCCAACGGGTCCCACTTAGTCTAGTAATGTATCTAAACTCTGCTACTGGATCGATTGTAATCATGTATCGCCTTTCTGCTGACTGGATTGCACACAACAAAAGCTTTTCTCTGTACCTCGATACAGGTGACGATAAACTAAACTGAAACTGAACTGAGACCCTTCATCTGAAGAAGTGTCTTGACCTGATTTACTTACTTACTTACTGCCTATTCAGCCTCCTGGCATGTAGGGCAGCAACGAAGGTCCTCCACTCCTGTCTGTTCTGGACACTACCCCAGGTCAGGTCCTTTTTCCTTAGCAGGGCTATTCTTGGGATGCTGTCCGGTTCTCTTGCATTGTTTTTATTTCCTCATCCTAGCATCTGTCGATAGCCCTGGAAGTCCATCGCGCCCAGTAGTGTTGATTCCTTCAGTTGCTGTTTCCGTAACATATTTGTTTTACGAGACAGGGTTGTTAGCCCTGTGCTCAACCTCCAACCTGAAACGTCACCTATTCCTCTCCGGAGATGCTGCCTGTCCCGCTGAGTTATTCCAGCATTTTGCGTCTATGGTAGACAAAAGGGCTGGAGAAACTCAGCGGTTGTGGCAGCATCTATGGAGCGAAGGAAATAGGCAACGTTTCGGGCCAAAACCCTTCTTCAGACTGATAGACATTTGCGTCTATCTTCGGTGTAAACCAGCATCTGCAGCTCCTTCCTGCACACTATATATACTGAATATAGCTCTGGTTTGCCTATTTGCTTTGTTATATTTACTCTAAACAAATCCACAGACACAACTCTAATGTTTACTCCAAGCCCATCATTCAGTTGTCTACATTTGCTCTTTAACATACCAAGACCACATTCTTTACTTATTGAAGAACATTGATTATTGTAAACCCACTACACAACAGCCATTAGGAGTAATATTCATTCTCCTGTCAAGGGAAGATTCATTTTGATTATACATTCAACGAGCAACAAACTAATGCGCGCTGTTCATCTTGCTGTTAATTGGCACATGGTGATTCCTGCATCGGGAACAATCTCCGAGATCTTTGTGTAATCCTTTCTGGGAATACAACGGAATAGTGGCAGGAGTATGGAACGAGCTGCCAGAGGAGGTAGTTGAGGCTGGGACTATCCCAATGTTTAAGGAAACAGTTAGACAGGTACATGGATAGGACAGGCTTGGAGGGATATGGACCAAACGCAGGCAGGTGGGACTAATGTACTGTAGCTGGGACATGTTGGCCGGTATGGGCATGTTTCCATGCTGTATCACTCTATGACCATGACTAGGCCAATCGGCCCCTCAAGCCTGCTCGACTATTCATGGAGAATTCAAGAGAATAATACTACCCCAGGCATTATATTCTTGCCCTTGGTGCACAGAGGAATCTTGGGGTCCGATTCCATGACATCCTGAAGGTGGCAACATAAGTAGACAGAGTAGTAAAGAAGATATACGGTATTAAAAAAAAGGCACAAAGTGTTGGAGTAAATCAACGGGTCAGAAAGCCTCTCTGGGGAACATGGATAGGTGACGTTTTGAATCAGACTGATTGTAGGGGGAGGGGAAGAAAGTTCGAAGCCTGGCAGATAATTGCATGAGCATTGTGTAGAAAGGAACTGCAGATGCTGGTGTTCATCGAAGATAAGGGTCTCCACCCAAAACATCACCCATCCTTTTTCTCCAGAGATGCTGCCTGACCCGCTGAGTTACTCCAGCACTTTGTGTCTATCTTAGATAATTGGATGATACAAGTGAGGGGGGGGGGGGGAGTGTTGCTAGGCAGATGGTGGACTAAGACCAGAGATGTAAAGACTGAATGTGTGAGACAAAAGGATTGAAGACTTGCAACTAATGAATCTAAAGGAAGTAATGTAGGTGGAAGGTGGGGGGTGGGAAGAGACAGAATATTTGGTATGTTAACGGATCCTGATCCATAAAATCACCTATCTATGTTCTCCAGAGATGCTGTCTGACCCGCTGAGTTATTCCAGCTATTTAGCGTCCATCCTCGACGTAAACCAGCATCTGCAGTTCCTCCCTACACATAATTTCCATGTTAAACTGTACATGAACAAAAGCCCCACCATTTTGGTCCATTTCATGGCAATTGGATGGCAAACGCCAACAGTTTTGCCACTGCAACCATTGCCAAAATTGGACTCATGTGGGATGCATTAAATCGAGTCATGGAATCGAATGAATCATAGAATAGAATGCACAGAATCAGGCCCTTCCTCCCACCACATCCATGCTGACTGCCCGATTTATCCACTCCAATTCAATTTAGCTTAGTTTAGTTTTTAGTTTAGAAAAACAGGCCTGGTGGCCCATCGAGTTGGCATCGACCACCGATCCCCGCACACTAACACTATCCCACACACACACATGGGATCATTTTTACATTTATACCAAGCCAATTAACCCACAAACCTGTACCTCTTTTGAGTGTGGGAGGAAAAACTGAATATCTCAGAGAAAACCCATCCATAGTCAGGGTCGAACCCGGGTCTCTGGCGCTGTAAGCGCTGTAAGGCAGCAACTCTACCGCTGTGCCACCGTGCTGCCCCAATATCCTTGCGTTAGGCCTGCAACCTTCTAGACCTTGGCCATTCAAATCCCTTCTGGGAAGCCTCTTAATTCCTCAGAGGCTCTTGGATGAATTAAAAGACCATGGCATTTCAAATCCTCCGCCAAATTTAACAAGGAGATGACTCCCTCTTTAAGTGTGCAAGCTCAACTCAAGTGTGCAAGTTCAAGAAGAAACTGCAGATGCTGGAAAATCGAAGGTAGACAAAAGTGCTGGAGAAACTCAGCGGGTGCAGCAGCATCTATGGAGCGAAGGAAATAGGCAACGTTTCGGGTCGAGACCTGAAGAAGGGTTTCGGCCCAAAACGTTGCCTATTTCCTTCGCTCCATTGATGCTGCCGCACCCGCTGAGTTTCTCCAGCACTTTTGTCTACCCTCTTTAAGTGTGCAAGCTCAACTGTCTCTTCACTGTTGCAGTGCATGAACATTGACAGGAGTCATAGAGTCATACAGCATAGAGTTATACAGCAAGTCACACAGTGCGGAAACAGGCCCTTCGTGTAGATCAATCACTATTGCTGATTTGATCCATGTCTGGTTTTGCTATTGCTGACCCGATCCGTAATCCACTTCGGGTTTCCACTATGTCATCTTGTGGAATGTGTTATGGTTTCTGTATGTATTCTTATTAAAGTACATATTATGAAGTTTTATGACTCAATGTCAATAGTACTTTATACACTTCGGCCCATCTTGCCCACACCGACCAACATGTCCCACCTGCCCACGTTTGGCCCATGTCCCTCCAAACCTGTCCAATCCACACACCTGTCCAAATGTTTCTTAAACGTTGCGATAGTCCCTCCCCTAACTACCCCGACTTGGCAGCTCATTCAATACACCCACCACTCTTTGTGTGAAAAAGTTATCCTCCAGGTTCCTATTAAATCTTCCCCCCCTCGCCGTAAACCCATGTCCCCTGGTTCTTGATTCTCCGATTCTGGGCAAGAGACTCTGTGCATCTACACAATCTATTTTTCTCATGATTTTGTACACGAAAACAGAAAACTGAAAGCAGGGAAAACTGAAAGTGGACCTTGACATTTCGCAGGCATCATGCCTCAACAGATAAACCAGCCTTGAAGTTTCTAATGAGCTGCCATTCATTATAAGGCAGCGCGAGTATCTACTCACACCAATCAAATGCTTCCCTGACTAAAAGTAGTTAATTAGAGAGCAAGATATCAGCTGCAAAAAAACTAATCTATGCCTGTTACATATTGCTGAAATGAAATACGTGATATTTGGGGGCAACACAGTTGCGCAGCGGTAGAGTTGCTGGTTTACAGCGGCAGAGACCCAGGTTCGATCCTGACTATGGGTGCTTTCTGTACGGAGTTTGCACGTTCTCCCTGTGACTGCGTGGGTTTCCTTCGGGTGCTCCGGTTTCATCCCACATCCCAAAGACGGAGAGATTTGTAGGTTAATTAGCGCTCAGTAAATTATCCCTAGTGTGAAATAGAATTAGTGTGAACGGGTGGTCAATGGTTGATGCAGCCTCGTTGGGCCTATAGTTCATAGTTGGGGAAGTTAATGTATTGTTCAAGTGCCTGATGGGTGTTGGGAAGAAGCTATTCTTGAAGGGCCTGTCCCACTTGGGCGACCTAATCCGCGAGTTCTGATAAGTTTGCCCTCAACTCATACTCGTTGCATGGTCGACACAAGGTCGTAGGAGGTCTTCGTAACTCTCCATCGTGCTCGAGAGTAGTCCCCACGTACTCGAGGCCTCAGCTAGGTCGCTGCCTTTTTTTCAATATGTTAAAAAATGCCCGCGATTAAAAAAAGGTCGCCATGGAAAAAATCGATACTTTTTTTACTCGTAGGTTTAGTCGTAGTAGGTCGTAGTAGGTCGGCATGTTAGTCGTAGGTAGTCGAGGGTAGTCAAAGGTAGTCGTAGATAGTCTTCATCATAGTCGAAGGGAGGTCGAAAGAGATCGAAGGAGGTCGTCTTCACTCTCCACTATTCGGTGTCCAATTTTTCCGAAGTTAGTCGTAGCTAGTCGAAGCTAATCGTAGCTGGTCTTCTACATAGTCGAAGGAGGTCTTCAACATGTCATTTTTTCAAACTCTTCTATACTCGCCAATTAGATTAGATTAGATTAGATTTTTTATTCCTTGTCATTTGAACCTCAAAGAGGCTCAAACGAAATTCCATTTCCACAGCCATACACACAAAACAATTCCTACATGACACACAAACAATTCAATTTACAGAAAAACATCCATCACAGTGAATCTCCTCCTCACTGTGATGGAAGGCAAAGTCTTTTCTCTCCCCTGCACCATTTTTCTCCCGATGTTGAAGCCCCAGGCGGGCAATGTTAAGTCCCACGGCCGTTGAGGCCGCGCCGGGCGGTATACGGCCTCGCTCCGGGCCCAAATGTCACCACGTTGGAGCCCCCGGCGGGCGCTGGAATGTCCCGCCACCATTAAAGCCGCGCCGGGCGATTTACGGCCCCGCTCCGGGTCGTTCCAACCCCGCGACACGGGCGGGAGAAGTTGCATTGCGGGAGCTCCGGAAAGCGGTCTCTCACCCGGACCCACGAGCTCCCGATGTAACTGTCCACGGGTCTGCAGCTGGAGCTGGAGCTCCAGAGTCGGGCCGCAGCAACGAGCCACCACCGCTCCCCTCACGCTCCGAGGACGCAGCTCCACAGGCTCCGCGACTGGAGGCCCCAGGTCGTCCCGGTCGGAGGCCGCTCCACGGAGCTAGGCCCCAACGACAACGGAGACCCGACAGGGAAAAGGTCGGGTCTCCCGTACAGGGAAGAGATTTTTAAAGTTTGCCCCTCCCCCCCCCCCCCCGCCCCCCACATATACACATTTAAAAACAGTACAAAAAAACACAAACAAGTGTTTGTGTTAGGTCGCCCAAGTGGGACAGCCCCTTGAACCTAAAGGGCCTGTCCCACTTACGCGATTTTTTTGGCGACTTGCCGGCACCCGTCATAGTCGCGGCAGGTCTCCGAAAATTTTCAACATGTTGAAAATCCAGCGGCAACCAGAAAAAGGTACGACTCTTTGGGCGACTACTCACGACCATACAGGCATCACCCCGCGACATCGCCACATGACGGTTGCCGGCAAGTCGCCGAAAAAATCACCTGTGGGACAGGCCCTTGATAGTCCGTGTTTTTAGACTCCTGTATCTTCGTTCTAACGGTAGGCATGAGAAAAGATTGTAGTAGGTTATGTATAGTTTAGCTTAGTTTAGTTTAGTTTAGTTTAGTTTAGATATAGGGGAAAGCGTTTAGTGCAAGACAAAGTCCATTGAAGTCCGATTAAAGATAGTCCGAAGGTCTCCAATGACGTAGATGGGAGGTTTCATTTAGTTTCTTGTCACGTGTACCTAGGTACAGTGAAAAGCTTTTTGTTGCGTGCTATCCAGGCAGCAGAAAGACAATACATGTTTACAATTGAGCCATTTACAGTGTACATGTACAAAATAAGGGAATAACATTTAGTGCAAGGTAAAGCCAGCAGAGTCCGATCAAGGGTCACCAATGAGGTAGATAGTAGTTCAGGACTGCTGTCTGATTGTGGTAGGATGGTTCAGTTACCTGATAACAGCTGGGAAGAAACTGTCCCTGAATCTGGAGGTGTGCGTTTTCACACTTCTGTACCTTTTGCCCGATGGGAGAGGGGAGAAGAGGGAGTGGCCAGGGTGTGACGTCCTTGATGATGCTGCTGGCCTTGCCGAGGCAGCGTGAGGTATATTTGGAGTCAATAGAAGGGAGGTTGGTTTGTGTGATGGTCAAGACCGCTCTCTAGTTGGTGAGAGGATGGCTCAGTTGGCTGATAACAGCTGGGAAGAAACTGTCCCTGGATCTGGAGGTCGGCTATGGCAAGCAATATAAATCATGGTCAAATTGTAACGAGCCAACATTATCCTGAATTTTATTCCTGGAGTTTTGATCGTGATAATGTCGGGATGGAGATGGAATTGGTCACAACATTATAATTCCGATTACCTTTTGCAATTTTCTTGGCTGGTTCTTTTTGCAAGCCCAGCTGTCATGATGTTAATTAATTACCAATTCCATACACATAAGCTGCTGCCTCATAGTGGAAATCTGTCCGTAAAACTAATTGGCCCCAAGTAGGGCAGGTCTTTCTCTGCCATCACTGCTAATGGATTAGAAAACAGCTCCCAGAATAAAACCTATCATCGTTGATTTTGCTAATGACGGCTCACAATGTTGGAATCACATCACATCAGGTCAAAAGTGGGGCCTAGATGAACATCCTGTGAGTTGAGCCTCAATATAGTGGCTGAGGAGGGTGATGAATCTATGGAGTTCATTGGAATCTATGGAGGGCATTATTGTCCAAGATAGTTCTTCATCAGAGGATGGTGAATCTGTGGAGTTCATTGCCACAGACCACAGTGTGGGTGAGTCTAGGACTGGAGGCCACAGCCTCAGAATAAAAGGACGTACCTTTAGGAAGGAGATGAGGAGGAATTTCTTTAGTCAGAGGGTGGTGAATCTATGGAATTCATTGCCACAGACGGCTGTGGGGGCCAAGTCAATGGATATTTTTAAGGCAGGGATAGATAGATTCTTGGTTAGTACGGGTGTCAGGGGTTATGGGGAGAAGGCAGGGGAATGGGGTTGAGAGGGAGAGATAGATCAGCCATGATTGAATGGCGGAGTGGACTTGATGGGTGGAATGGCCCAATTCTGCTCCTATCACCAAAAAACCCCCAATAGCGCCCACAAATGGAGACACAAGGAACTGCAGGTGCTGCAGTTCTGGGAAATTTGGTTGGAATGAAATGGGATTAGTGTGAGATTGGGATACATGGGTGCTTGATGGTAGGCATGGATGATTAGGTCGAACGGCCTGCTTCCATGCTCTGAGTGTCTAGGGCACATTGTGAATGACCGACTCACAGAATGAGACAAAGTGTGTCAAAGGTTACGGAGAGAAGGCAGGAGAATGGGGATGAGAGGGAAAGTCAGATCAGCCATGATTAAATGGCAGAGTAGACTCAATGGGCCAATTGGCTTAATTCTGCCCTACGTCTTATGAAGCTTAGATAACAGACTCTGCCCACTTCATAAGTTCATGTTCTAGGAGCAGAATTAGGCCATTCGACCCATCGAGTTTGCTCTACCATTCAATCATGGCTGATCTATCTCTCCCTCCCAACCCCATTCTCCTGCCTTCTCCCCATAACCCCTGTCTCACCGAGAATCTGTCGACCTCCGCCTTAAACACTCTACCTATGTTGTCTCTTTGCCACACCTTTACTGTGGCGCAGTGGCAGAGTTACAGCACTTGCAACGCCTGAGACCCAGGTTCGATACCGACTACGGGTGCTGCCTGTAAGGAGTTTGCACGTTCTCCCCGTGACCTGCGCGGGTTTCCCCCGAGATCTTCGGTTTCCTCCAAACCCGAAAGGCGTACAGGTTTGTAGTTTAATTGGCTTGGTGTAGTGTGAAAAAAAATTGTCCCTAGTGTGTGTGGGGTAGTGTTAATGTGCGGGGATCGCTGGTCGGTGCGGACTCAATGGGCCGTAGGGCCTGTTTCCGTGCGGTATCTCTAAACGAAACTAAATTAGAACCAGGCGCCGCTCTGTTCCCTGAGGCTTTTAACTGGGACCTAATTAAGACATCAGCGTGTTCAACACACCCTCAATCATTGCGGAGTGTGGACTCTACACCTCCATATTACACATGTTCAGTCGCCTGATCTAAATAAAAGCAATGTTCTTCAAATGGACCGTTTCCAGTTCACAGCAAAGGTCTTACATCATGCCGATGCATCATCTGGCAGTTGAATTAACAGTTAACATACAGTAATTGGAATAATTAAACAATATTTGGCAATCAACCAAGGTCAACATTTCTAAATGCACTTTATACCTTAAGGGCGTGAAATAATAATCCAGTTTAAAATTGCTCTTGCTGTTAATTAAGTTGCAAAGATTTTCATTTCTGCTTTTTAAATATATGAACCTTGCATGAATATGTGAGCACCACATTGATTTAAGATGGGCGGCACGGTGACGCAGCGGTAGAGTTGCTGCCTTACACCACTTGCAGTGCGGGAGACTGGGGTTCGATCCCGACTACGGGTGCTGTCTGTACCTTCTCCCCGTGACCCGCGTGAGTTTTCTCCGAGATCTTCTGCTTCCTCCCACACTCCAATGACGTACAGGTTTGTAGGTTAATTGGAAGTAACATTGATTCTGCATTGATCACAGTGTGGTTTGGGTTTGGTCTGAATGGTGCTAACACATCAGGCTAGATGGTTAAAGCACGCTGCCTTTTACACTGTCTGAAGAAGGGTCTCGACCCGAAACGCCACCTCCATGGATGCTGCCTCACCCGCTGAGTTTCTCCAGCCTTTTTGTCTACCTGCATTTTACAATGGGCACCATGTGGCAATAACTTGCCGGCTGGTCCCAGCCCCTCCTGAATGAACAAAGGCCAAGCCGTCCATACCTTCTCCAGTAGCTGGCGGAGTTGCTTGCTGCGGGTGTCCCGTGAACACATGCTCCGTTGGGCGACCACGGCGCACACACACTTCCCATCGGGATCCTGGGCGGAACTGTATATCTCCCAGCCTTCCTCGGGGCTTGGGAAGAGAGTCTGTGGAGGAAGAACAGAGGAGAACAGACTGAGACGTCATTGGCAGCTGGAGTCTATGTGTCGGACGATTGAGTGAGACTGGCAAGTTCGTTATTTGACCAACATAGGGGCAAGTTGGGCCGATCGGCCAGTTTTCACACTGTATGACTCTGCACAGGTAGAACATTGGGGCAAGTTGGGCCGGTCGGCCAGTTTTCACACTGTATGACTCTGCACAGGTAGAACATTGGGGCAAGTTGGGCTGGTCGGCCAGTTTTCACACTGTATGACTCTGCACAGGTAGAACATTGGGGCAAGTTGGGCCGGTCGGCCAGTTTTCACACTGTATGACTACATGAAACAATACAACATTGGCGTACAGGTATGTAAGTTAATTGGCTTGGCGTACGTGTAAATTGTCCCCCAGTGTGTGTAGGGTAGTGTTAACGTGCGGGGATCGCTGGTCGGCGTGGACTCGGTGGGTCGAAGGGCCTGTTTCTGCTCTGTATCTCTAAAAATAGAAGCTAAAACTAAACATTGGGGCAAGTTGGGCCAATTGGCCAGTTTCCACCCTGTATGACTATAGAACATAGAACAGTACAATACAAGAACAGGCCCCATCGCTCCACTAAGTCACTGATTAACAAGATGTCAAGATCACCATGTATCTACCTGCGTACTGCCCATATCCCCCCACATCCATATGCCCATCCAGAAGTCTTTAAAATGCTACTGGTGTATTTGCTTCAAGCATGGTAGTCCAAATGGCTTCCCCTTGAATTGTTAATGTTCTTTGAAACACGGCATATCTTTAGACTTTGGACTTCTTTAGACTTTGGCGATACAGCGGCGAAACAGGCCCTTCGGCCCACCGAGTCCGTGCCGACCAGCGATCACCCCTTACGCTACACACTAGGGGAAATGTGCAAATTTGACTGAAACCCACGTGGTCACGGGGAGAATGTACAAACTCCATACGGATCAAGGCAAAATTCAATTCATACAGACAAAGTCAGGGGAATCCTTGAGCAAAACATAAAGTGCTGGAGAAACTTTGCAGGTCATATGTTCATGTGGAGCAGAATAAGGCCACAAAAGGCACAAAAGCCACCACTTTAAAGGAATTAGCATTTGGACGGACTGTCCCTTTAAGAAAATACACATCATAGGGTCTGCCTCTTCAAAAGACCAATTTATCAAATACACCGCTCCATTTAAAGGGCACAAGTTTCAAATGGATTTCCCCTTGAGACCCATACTGAGATTCTGTCACTTTAAAACAGGCATTTCCAAACTCCTACCCCTCTAAGGAAGGCAATCATTCTTTAAAACCTTCCCTTAAGTGAGCTGCAATATTAGTTTAAGAAGGAACTGCTGATGCTGGAAAAATCGAAGGTAGACAAAAATGCTGGACAAACTCAGCGGGTGAGGCAGCATCTATGGAGCGAAGGAATAGTTGACCCTTTTTCAGTCTGAAGAAAGGTCTCGACCCGAAACGTCACCTATTCCTTCGCTCCATAGATTCTGCCTCACCCGCTGAGTTTCTCCTACAATATTTAGTTTAGGTACAGCATGGAAACAGGCCCCTCGGCCCACCGAGTCCCACGCAACGGCCATCGTTCTATGTTATCTCGCTTTCTCATCCACTCACGAGGGTCAGTTAGCCTACAAACACGCACGTCATTGGGAGTGTGGGGGGAAACCGGAGCACCCGGAGGAAACCCACGCAGGTCACAGGGAGAACATGCAAACTCCACACAGTTAGAATTGAACCCGGGCCTCCGGCGCTGTGAGGCAGCGGCGCTTACCAGCTGCGCCAATGTGCCGCCTGTATTGTGAGACTCTTTAAAGAAAAGTTTGATGAGTGACCCATGTCTTTTAATGCAGACATTGGATGACTATTAATAAACATTCAAAAGCTTTTGCTTTGAGTTTGGGATTTTTTAAAGAGTTTGCTTCTCTCTCTGGTATATTATTGTTCTCATTATCAATTCCATTCGAGCCAGAGATTAGGAAGTCAGTGCCCTTATACTTCAGCCCGAAGAATTGAATCAAACTTTTTTGCAATTACTAAGACAATCATGTGAAGGCCATTTCTCGATTATTGAAAGCGTAGCCTGCACTGGCTGTTGTTCAGTACTGGCTGCAGTTATTACTGCATCTGATTAAACTTAAACTCAATCTTAATTCAGCAGTGTAGCATTTCATTTCAAACTCCATTTTGTGTTGTTGCCAATTCAGAAGCAGCTCTGTGGCATTCGCAGGGAAGTGGATTGCAACTGATTTTTTGGGTTTTAGTTTAATTAAGCTTAGAGAAACAGTGCAGAAACAGTCCTTCGGCCATCGAGACTGCACTGACCAAACGATCACCCATTCACCAGTTCTATCTTCACTTTATTTCAGAATTTAGAGTTACAGCGTGGAAATAGGCCCTTCGGCCCGACAAGTCCGTACCGACCAGCAATCACCCATACACCAGCACCATGTTACCCACCAAGGGCAATTTACAGCAGCCAATTAACCAATAAACCCCCTGAGTAAATGAACAACTCACTGTAGTTGGTCAACACAACTTGCGTAAGGGGAGGGGAGGAGCTGAAGTGCCTCGCGGGTCGGTGTGGCCTAGCGGCTGACGGAGCCTTGCGGTGGCGGTGGAGGCCCGTGGGGCGGTGGGGCCTAGCGGCCAAAAGAGCCTCAGTGGATCAGTGAGGCCGAGTAGCTGACGGAGCCTCAGCAGGTCAGGGAGGCCTAGTGGCTGATGGAGTCTCGTGGTGGCGGTGGAGCCGCATGGGGCAGTGGGGCCTAGCGGCCAACGGAGCCTCAGCATGTCAGCGAGGCCTAGCGGCTGATGAAGCCTTGCAGTGGAACCTCGGCGAGTTACAATAATAAGAATAATAATAAATTTTATTTACTGGCGCCTTTCAAGACACTCAAGGTCACCTTACATCACAGAATATCAGTAATAAACATACAATAAGCAACAAAGCACTAGTAATTAAAAAATCAACAATAAAATAAAAAAAAATAAAACAATAAAAAATACAAATAAAACATACAATAAACTCATACAATGAGTTGGTGGAGCTTCACGGGTTGGTGGGGTCTAGCAGCTGACGGAGCCTCAGCATGTCAGCGAGGCCTAGCGGCTGATGGAGCCTTGCAGTGGAGCCTTGGCAATTTGGTGGAGCTTCACGGTTCAGTGGGGCCTAGCAGCTGATGGAGCCTCGCGATGGCGGTGAGGCCTCGTGGGTCGACCCGTGGTCAGGTGTGCAGCGGTTGATGAGGGCACAGGGGAACCGCCATGAGGAGGGGAGGGGGAAGAACACAGGAGGACCTGCTTTGCAACTTTGTCAGTGCTGTTCACATGGCAACTATTGCATATCTTGGGTATGCAGGCAAAGAATTTCATTGTGCCTTGTCACATGTGACAATAAAGCATTCCATTCCATACCAAGATATTTGTTGACAATCCCTTGAAGATGAGTCTGAAGAAGGGTCGCGGCCAGAACATCACCCATTCCTTCTCTCCAGAGATGCTGCCTGTCCCGCTGAGTTACCCCAGCATCTTGTGTCCATCCTTGAAGATGGGACTGGGTTTGGGAGCCGGGCCTGGCAGTGAGGTACAGCTGAACCCATGGGTCCTGAGCTATAGGGTGGACAACAGGCCAATTTCTATGCTGGCAGATGGAGGCATGTCCACTGTCCTGCACTGGGACTCCACTCAAACCTGGACCCCGTTTCCTGGCCACTGTCTCCATGGAAACAATATGATCATGGCAGATGCTGGTTGTCATGGTGATCACTTTCCCAGGCACATCCATCATGTCTCTGGTATGCGTCCTAGGGATTTTCTACACTCTCCCTATCCCTGCCACTCCACCAATTTCCTCTTTAAAAATATCCAATGCGGTCTGTGGCAATGAATTGCTCAGATAGCCCACTCTCTGGCCAAAGAAATTCCTCCTCATCTCCATTTTAATGGTACACCCTTTTATTCTGAGGCTGTGCCCTCTGGTCCTGGACTCTCCCACCACTGGAAACATCCTCTCCACATCCACTCCTGCTAGTTTCCAGTTATTGAGTTAGTTTAGCTTATTCCCCCGTGTACTGAGGTACAGTGAAAAGCTTTTTTGTTGAGTGCTATCCAGTCGGCGGCAAGACAACACATGATTACAATCAAGCCGTCCACAGTGTACAGATACAGGATAAAGGGAATAATGTTTAGTGCAAAATATAGTCCGAAGGTCTCCAATTAGGTAGATGGTAACCCAGGACTGCTCTCCAGATGGTTCAGTTGCCTAATAACAGCTGGGAAGAAACTGTCCCTGAATCTGGAGGTGTGTGTTTTCACACTTCTGTCCCTCTTATCTGATGGGAGAGGGGAGAAGAGGGGGTGGCCAGGGTGAGATTGGTCCTTGATTATGCTGCTGGCCTTGCCGAGGCAGCTTGAACTCCAGATGGAGTCAATGGATGGTCTGGGTTACGTCAACAAAAGTGGCACGGTGGCTCAACGGTAGAGTTGCTGCCTCACAGCGCCAGAAACCCGGGTTTCATCCTGACTATGGGTGCTGTCTGTACGGAGTTTGTACGTTCTCCCCGTGACCTGCGTGGGTTTTCTCCGAGATCTTTGGTTTCCTCCCACACTCCACAGACGTACATCTTTGTAGGTTAAATGACTTGGTATAAATGTAAAAATTGTCCCTAGTGTGTGTGGGATAGTGTTAGTGTGCGGGGATCGCTGGTCGGTGCGGGCTTGGTGGGCCGAAGGGCCTGTTTCAGTGCTGTATCTCTAAACTAACCTCTGCTGTTATAAATAGCTACTTAATGGTCAGTATGGCCAGGGCTTGTTTCTGTGATAGTCATATAGAGTCATAGAGTGATACAGTCTGGAAACAGGCCCTTCGGCCCAACTTGCCCTCACCAGCCAACATGCCCCATCTACAGTAGTCCCATCCCTTTGGTCCATATCCCTTCAAACATGTCCTAGCCATGTACCTGTCTAACTGATTCTTAAATGTTGGGATAGTCCCTGCCTCAGCTGCCTCCTCTGGCAGCTTGTTCCATATATCCACCACCCTGTATGACTCTAAGAACCAGCTGGCAATGAAATCTCCATATAGGGCCGGTCCCACTTGGCGATTTTTTTCGGCGACTTCCGTAATAATTGACTGACGTATCAGGTCACCGTAAACATTGCGGCGTGATGACGTATTAACGCGCGGTGTTTTTTCAAGTGTTTTTTGTCTCCGCTGGATTTTGAAATGTTCAAAATCTTTTGGCAACCCTGGTATGACGCCAAAAAAAATCACCAAGTGGGACAGGCCTTTTAGTGAAGACAGGAAATGGCTCATAGATGGAAGCAGCTGTCTCTCAGCGCAAGTGGTTTTAATGACACAGGAAAACATCCAAAGTCGTGCATGGATTGGATCATCTCTGCAAATGGACATGGAGCCAGTGGATGACATTCAACACAAATGGCTGGACCTCACAACATCCTGTCAAAGGAGGTTTTGGCTCCACTGCTTGCAAGCTCAGCTGTGGCAATGTTAACCATCAAATCGTGATCGGAGCTCTTTCATAAGCGTCTCGCAAACAGTTTAACGTAAGGAGTGCGTAAGAAGGAACTGCAGGTTCTGGTTTACAGGAGGCAGGAGAATGGGGTTAGGAGGGAGAGATGATGGGCCAAATGGCCTAATCCTACTCCTATTCCTTGTGACCTTACACACAAAATGCTGGAGTAACTCAGCGGGACAGGCAGCATCTCTGAGAGAAGGAATGGGTGACGTTTTGTACGAGACCCTTCTTTTGACTGAGAGTCGGGGGAAAGGGAAACGGTGATCGAGAGAGATATATAATTTAGAGATATAGAGCGAGTCTAGAGATATGGAAGGGCAAGGTGTGAAACTGACAGATCAAAGCAGATGGAGATAAGGAAATAGAGAATGGTTCTTTGTGAATGAAGAAGGATCTCGACCCGAAACCTCACCCATTCCTTCTCTCCAGAGATGCTGCCTGTCCTGCTGAGTTACTCCAGCATTTTGTGTCTGTCTATGGTTCATTGTTAGCAGACGGGGAAGGTGACAACGTGGCATATTAAATCAGGAGGACTGTCTTGAGTTTAATATAAAGGGCCTGTCGCACTTACTCCATTTTTTTCGGCGACTGCTGGCACCTGTCATAGTCGCAGCAGGTCGCTGAAGATTTGTTGGGCGACTACTCACGACCATACAGGCGTCACCCCGTGACATGTCACCTGTATGATCGTGAGTAGTCGCTCAAAGAGACCTACCTTTTTCTGATCGCCGCTGGATTTTCAACATGTTGAAAATTTTCGGCAACCTGCTGCGACTATGACGGGTGCCAACAAGTCGCCAAAAGAATTGTGTAAGTGGGACAGGCCCTTAAGGCTGTGCGCAATGCAATCTACTGCCTGCAACTGGTCGCCCTGGCTCACTAAACTGGCCATGGCAATATGGAATGATTTGGACTACACAAACCAACACTAACGAGCAAGAATTTGCCATCGAACTGTCGGAGGAGTAAGTACTATCCCTATCAGATGCAGGTAATGTCACAACGTTACAGAAACATTTAGACAGGTACATGGATAGGATAGATTTAAAGGGATATGGGCCAAACGGGAACAGGTGGGACTACTGTAGATGGGGTATGTTGGTCGACTAGTTGGACCGAAGGGCCTGTTTTCATGCTGTCTGTGTCTATGTGAAAACGCACACCTCCAGATTCAGGGACAGTTTCTTCCCAGCTGTTATCAGGCAACTGAACCATCCTACCGCAACCAGAGAGCAGTGCTGAACTACTATCTACATCATCGGTGACCTATCTTTAATCGGACTTTGCTGGCTTTACCTTGCACTAAACGCTATTCCCTTATCATGTATCTATACATTGTGGATGGCTCGATTGTAATCATGTATTGTCCTTCCGCTGACTGGTTAGCACGCAGCAAAAGCTTTTCACTGTACCTCAGTACACATGACAATAAACTGAACTAAACTAATGTGGCCTGAAATGATCGGTTAATTCAATATCGATTGATTGATACATAATTCATGAGTTTTACGAAGTTATGGTTCATGAACACGTATAATGTTCCGGGCAGAATACACACAAATGGTGGAAGCTAGACAGCTCCTCTGTAACTGAATGTGAAGTGTTTTCTTCCATGACCAAAGCTCAGGCCTCAAGCTCTAGGATGTAATCTAATTAGATTTTTAAATTGATTATGATTAAATGGATTGAATGAATAGACGGGGATGAAGTATTACTGCCTATATTGAAGGGGTGGTACGGTGACGCAGCGGTAGAGTTGCTGCCTTACAGCGCCAAAGACCACAACTACGTGTGCTGTCTGTACGGAGTTTGTACGTTCTCCCCGTGACCTGCGTGGGTTTTCACCAACATCTTTGGGTTCCTCCCACACTCCAAAAGACATACAGGTTTGTAGGTTAATTGGCTTGGTATAAATGTGTAAGAATTGTCCCTGGTGTGTAGTGTAGTGTTAATGTGTGGGGGATCGCTGGTCGGTGTAGACCCAGTGGGCCAAAGGGCCTGTTTCCGTGCTGTAACTAAACCAGAAATGTGTTTATTTTTTAGAGCAACAGCCTGGAAACAGGCCCTTCAGCCCAACGAGTCCGCACCAACCGGCATCCACCCTGTACACTAGCATTATCCCACATACTATGAACAAGTGTGTCAGAGGATATGGGGAGAAGACAGGAGAGCGGGGTTTGGAGGGAGAGATAGGTCAGCCATGATTGAATGGCGGGGAAAATTTGATGGGCCGAATGGCTTAATTCTACTCCTATCCCTTGTGACCTTATGAACAATTTAGAGAAACCAATTAACCTACAAACCTGCACGTCTTTGGAGTGTGGGAGGAAACCGGAGCACCCGGAAAAAACCCACGCGGTCACGGGGAGAAGGTACAAACTCCGCACAGTCACGATGGAACCAGGGTCTCTGGCGCTGTAAGGCAGCAACTCTACCGCCGCGCCACTCTGCTGCCCGTGGTGGTGCTACGGTTAAATTATTGGCCAAATAAATCACCGGCCTGTACTAACAACCCAGATGCTGAGCTGAAATCCCATCTCAGCAGCTGTGGAATCTGAATTTGGTTAATTGACTCTTTTTGGAATTTAACAAGAAACATTGGCTTCACTGATGGTGAAAACAAAAAAACCGCCAGATTGTCATAAAAAACTATTTAGTTCGCTCCTGTGTCTCAGGGGAGGGATTTTGGCAAAATACCCAGTTCATCCTATGTTTGATTTCAGAGCCACAGTGACTCCATCTACACTTCAAGCTGCCGCGGCAAGGCCACCAGCACAATCAAGGACCAGTCTCACCCTGGTCTCCCCTCTCCCATCAGGCAAGAGGGGCAGAAGAGCGAAGACACACATCTCCAGATTCAGGGACAGTGTCTTCTCAGCTGTTAACAGGCAACTGAACCATCATCTCACCAACTGGAGAGCAGTCCAGACCTAACATCTACCTCATTGGAGACCCTCGGACTCTCTTAAATTGGACTTTATCTTGCAATAAACATTTTAAATCCTCAAAATAATGAAACATTTTGAATATAACTAAAGGACTTACTTTCTTGTTTTCCCCGTTCCTTAACCTGAAACATGAACTCTGTTTCTGTCGCCATCCTGCTGCATATTCCGTACAATTTCTATTTTTATTTCAGATTTTCCGCATCTGCAGTTTCCTGATTTTCAAAGACTCGGATTCCTGTTATCCAGCCTTTAACCCCCCCTCCCATTCCCACACCGACCACACCGTCCAGGGCCTCCGTTGTCAGAGTGAGGCCGAACGCAAATTGGAGGAACAGCACCTCATATTTCGCTTGGGCAGCTTACACCCCAGCGGTATTAACATTGACTTCTCTAACTTCAAATAGCCCTTGCTTTCCCTCTCTCTCCATACCTCGCCCTTCCCTACCTATCTACCTCATTGGTGACCCTCGGACTATCCTTGATCGGACTTGCTGGCTTTACCTTGCACTAAACGTTATTCCCTTATCATGTATCTGTACACTGTAAATGGCTCGATTGTAATCATGTATTGTCTTTCCGCTGACTGGAGAGCACGCAACAAAAAGCTTTTCACCGTACCTCGGTACACGTGACAAGAAACTCAACTGAAACTTGATATCAGGCACAACTAGTTCAGCCGACACTGCTTAAATTAGTGACAGGTACAATATTCCAGTCAAGAACTGCATCAGGTATAATCAGAAGTTCAAACCACAGCTGTCAGAAACACTAAAGGAAAATTCTGTAGAGCTAACATTTTAAACATTGGTTAATAAATTGTGTTTGAGATCTTGCGTTTGCTAATGGAGTTCAGCTCCTTTATCTGCTCTGGTGCATTGTAATGTGTAGATCAGTAATGTGGAGCAGAGTAATTTGTATCGCGAAATATCCCAGGAAAAATCAGCTCGTCAGCGTTTAGTTCGATTATTGTCACGTGTACTGAGGTACAGTGAAAAACTTTTAGTTGTGGGGCATGATATCCGGTCAGTGGATACTTCCTGACAAGATTGCAGAGATTGGGTTATGTCAGAGAGGAGTCTGTTGAACCTCTACAGGTTTACAGTGGAGAGCATATTGACTGGTTGCATCAGGGCTTGGTTCGCCAACTAGCACGGCCAGCAGGTAAGAAGACTGCAAAAAGTTGTGAACATTGCCCAGTCCATCACGGGTACTGACCTCCCCACCATCGGAGGGACCTACAGGGAGTCAGTCGCTGCCTCAAAAAAGCATCCAGCATCATCAGAGACCCACACCACCCGGGCCACACGCTCATTTCACTCCTGCCATCGGGAAGACGGAGGAAGAAGTGCTGGAGTAGCTTTCGTTCCGCATGCTACAAAGCTTTTCCCTGTACCTCGGTACGCGTGACAATAAACTGAACTGAAACACTCCACTAAGAACAACGTCTCGACCCGAATCGTCACTGATCCTTTTTCTCCCGAGAAGTTGTGGATTTATGGAATTCCATTAGAATAAAGGGGGGGGTCATTTAAGACTAAGATGAGAACAAACTTTTTCACCCAGAGAGTTGTGAATTTGTGGAATTCCCTGCCACAGAGGGCAGTGGAGGCCAAGTCACTGGATGGATTTAAGAGAGAGTTAGATAGAGCTCTAGGGGCTAGTGGAGTCAAGGGATATGGGGAGAAGGCAGGCACGGGTTATTGATAGGGGACGATCAGCCATGATCACAATGAATGGCGGTGCTGGCTCGAAGGGCCGAATGGCCTCCTCCTGCACCTATTTTCTATGTTTCTCTCTATGTTTCTATGTTGCCTGACCCGCTGAGTTACTCCAGCTTTTTGTGCTTTTCTTCTGTATAAACCAGCATCTTCTGATACAAGCAAGTATCCTTGTTTACCCATGTGTCAGCAGTTCAGTTTAGTTTATTGACACTTGTACCGAGGTACAGTGAAAAGCTTTTGTTGCCTGCTAACCAGTCAGCAGAAAGACAACGCATGATTACAATTAGATGCTTAGCTGCTGCCTCACCCGCTGAGTTTCTCCAGCATTTTTGTCCACCTTCGATTTTTCCAGCATCTGCAGTTCTTTCTTAAACATGAATACAATCGATCCATTTACAGTGTACCAGATACATGATAAGGGAATAACGTTTAGTGCAAGGTAAAGCCAGCAACGTCTGATCAAAGATAGTCCGAAGGTCACCAAAGTGGTAGATAGTAGTTCAGCACTGCTCTCTGGTTGTGGTAGGATGATTCAGATGTCATTCCCTGCTCTGTAGATGCTGCAAGGAGATCTATACATGCTGCATACTAAACATTCTTAGGGAAGGATAGAGAGAAGAGTGGTGATCCCTCTGGGATCTGGGTACACATTCATCTCTGTGCAAGCACGAGCTGAGTGGATTATCGGCTCGTTCTTCTCCCTTGTTGCTAGTGGGAGCAGAGAGAGCAGGCATTGCCAGCCACGTTTCCCTGCTGCGCAACAGAGATGCCCAAAGCCATATGTTACTTGTCAAGCACATTGACACATCCTGTCTCTCTTATCGATCGCCGACCAGAACAGAGTGAACATTTCCATTAAAGAACAGCCTTTTCGACCCGGGAAAGACTATCGACCGAGATGGATCACGGACTGACATTAGAGTCGCTGCCTCACAGCGCCAGAGACCCGGGTTCCATCCTGACTACGGGTCCTGTCTGTACGGAGTTTGTACGTTCTCCCTGAGACCGTGTGGGTTTTCTCCGGGTGCTTCGGTTTCTTCCCACACTCCAAAGCCATGTAGTTTTGTAGGTTCACAAAAATGCTGGAGAAACTCAGCGGGTGCAGCAGCATCTATGGAGCGAAGGAAATAGGCAACGTTTTGGCCCGAAACGTTGCCTATTTCCTTCGCTCCATAGATGCTGCTGCACCCGCTGAGTTTCTCCAGCATTTTTGTCTACCTTCGATTTTCCAGCATCTGCAGTTCCTTCTTAAACAAATAGTTTTGTAGGTTAATTGGCTTCTGTAAATTTGTAAAATTGTCCCAAGGATAGGTTCCAAGGTTCATTTATTGCGACATACACCAATTGGTGCAGTGAGATTCGAGTAGCTATTTGCTGCACACTAATAAGAATACAACGCAACATTAAAGAAGAATTTAACATTAAACATAAAAAAACATCCCCCCCACAATGGTTCCCTCTGTGTGGGAAAGGCACAATGTCAAGTCCTCATCCTCTTGTTCACCCATAGTCGGGCCTACTGAGGCCTCAGCAGTCGTCGCTATGGTGGCCCGATGTTTCAGGCCCTCTTGCCAGATGATCGTCCTCCAGCATCGGGATAGTGTAAGGGGGATCGCTGGTCTGCGCGGACTTGGTGGGCTGAAGGGCTTGTTTCCACACTATATATTTTGTGAGTTTTTAGAGATACAGCGCGGAAACAGGCCCTTCGGCCCACCGGGTCCACGCCGACCAGCGATCCCCGCACACTAACACCATCCTACACACTATCCTAGGGACAATTTACATTCATAGAAATCCAATTAACCGACAAACCTGCACGTCTTTGGAGTGTGGGAGGAAACCGGAGATCTCGGTGAGAACCCACGCAGGTCACGGGGAGAACGTACAAACTCCGTACAGACAGCACCCGTAGTCGGGATGGAACCCAGGTCTCTGGCGCTGAAATCGCTGTAAGGCAGCAACTCTACCGCTGCGCCACTGTGCTAAACTAAACTAAACAATAGCCTTTACGACCAGGGAAAGACAATGGACTGAGATGGCTCATGAGCCAACTTTAGGACAGCACGGCGGTAGAGTTGTTATCTTACAGCGCCAGAGACCCGGTTCGATCCTGACTACGGGTGCTGTCTGTACGGAGGTTGTACCCTTTTCTGAGACACCCAGAATACAGAGTAACACTCACAATGACAACACACAAGCAAACTCCACACAGACAGCAGCAGAGGTCAGGATCGAACCCAGATCGCTTGAGTTGTGAGGCAGAGCACCAACAATTCTCCCACTCTGCTGCTTTAGTTTAGTTTAGTTTAGAGATGCTGAAATGCAGTCCCTTCATCGTACCGATTCCACTCCGACCATCGATCACCCCCTTCACACTAGTTCTATGTTATCCCACTTTCTCATCCAGTCAGGGGCAATTTACAGAGATCAATTAACCTGCACACCCGCACGTCTTTCAGATGTGGCAGGAAACCGGAGCACCCGGAGGAAACCCACGTGGTCACAGGGAGAATTCCACAACACAGCGTGGGAACAGGCCCTTCGGCCCACAATGTTTGTGTTGAACATGATGCCAAGTGAAAACAATCGCCTCTGCCTGCACGTGATCCGTGATCCGTTTTCCTCCATTCCCTGCATGTCCATGTGCCCATCCAAAAACCTCTTAAAACGTCACTATTGTGTCTGCCTCCATCACCAATCCTGGCAGTGATACTGCATTTTGCCAGATCTGATCCAAACCTCAACTTCCACTTCCATCCTACTCATCATAATCCTTGGTTCCTCAAGGGACAGATATGTTTATCCCCCCCTTCAACAGGTGGCGCAGCGGTAGAGTTGCTGCCTTACAGCTCCAGAGACCCGGGTTCGATCCTGACTCCGGGTGCTGTCTGTATGGAGTTTGTACGTTCTCCCCGAGACCTGCGTGGGTTTTCTCTGAGATCTTCGGGTTTCCTCCCACACTCCAAAGATGTACAGGTTTGTAGGTTAATTGGCTTGGTATAAGCCAATTATTCTATCGTATTATTATATCGTATCGTATCAATGTAAAATTGTCCCTAGGGTGTGTAGAATAGTGTTAATGTGTGGGGATCGCTGGTTGGTGTGGACTCGGTGGACCGAAGGGCCTGTTTCCGCGCTGTATCTCTGAACTAAACTAAACAGTTTCAACAATGCAATCTCCAAGAGTTCTTGGTGTCGATAACAGCATGGCTTCACCCAATCTTCATTAGACATAGTCATACAGCCTGGAAACAGGCCCTTAGACCCAACTTGCCTATACCGATCGACATACCCCATCTACACTAGTCCCACCAGCCTGCATTAGGCCCATATCAACTCTAAAACCGGTCAATAGACAATAGACAATAGGTGCAGGAGTAGGTCATTCAGTCCATCGAGCCAGCACCGCCATTTATCTTGATCATGGCTGATCATCCACAATCAGTACCCCGTTCCTGCCTTCTCCTTATATCCCTTGACTCCGTTATCTTTAAGAGCTCTATCTAACTCTCTCTTGAAAGCTTCCAGAGAATCGGCCTGCACTGCCTTCTGAGGCAGAGAAATTCCACACTCACAAATCTCTGGGTGAAAACGTTTTTCCTCATCTCCGTTCTAAATGGCCTACCCCTTATTCCTAACCTGTGGCCCCTGGTTCTGCACTCCCCCAACGTTGGGAACATGTTTCCTGCCTCTCGCGTGTCCAATCCCTTAATAATCTTTTTTTCATTAAGATAACCTCTCATCCTTCTGTGGAATTCTGTCTGTCTGTGGAATTCTCTGCCTCAGAGGGCGGTGGAGGCAGGTTCTCTGGATGCTTTCAAGAGAGAGCTAGATAAGGCTCTTAAAAATAGCGGAGTCAGAGGATATGGGGAGAAGGCAGGAACGGGGTACTGATTCTGGATGATCAGCCATTAAAAAAATAAAAAATTGAGGTCAGGTAAGGGGGATGATAGTTGAAGAGTTGGTATGTCCTATTTACGTGATGCTCAAAAAAAACATTTGTTTCTCTTTTTTTCTCTTTCTCTTTTCTTTTCTTAGGGCCTATTTCTTAACTCTTTTTCTTTTTGTTTTTAATTTCGCTCTTATAGGGTCTTCGTCCTTTTTTGTTGTTACATTTTCTACACTTTTCTACACTTGCACTTTTTCCTTCACTTTCTTCTTTCTTTCAATCTTTTCTTTTTCTAGTGTAAAAAAATAAATAAAGGGAGTACATTAATTGTAAGAAGATATAAATGACGAGTATTAATGTATGTGGTTGTAATGTAATGTACTTCTAATAAATAAAAAATAAAAAAAAAAATTAAAAAAATTAAAAAAAGCCATGATCACATTGCATGGCGGTGCTGGCTCGAAGGGCCGAATGGCCTACTCCTGCACCTATTGTCTATTGTCTATTATCCTTCTAAATTCATGTGTATGCAAGCCCAGTCGCTCCATTATTTCAACATATGACAGTCCCGCCATCCCGGGAATTAACCTGCGCTGAACCTACGCTGCACTCCCTCAATAGCAAGAATGTCCTTCCTCAAATTTGGATGCCAAAACTGCACACAATGTTCCAGATGTCCTATCCATGTTTCTTAAACGTTGCGATAGTCCCTGCCTCAACTACTTCCTCTGGCAGCTCGTTCCATACACCCACCACTCTTTGTATTAAATAATTACCCCTCAGTTTCCTGTAAAATCTTTCCCCCCTTCACCTTAAACCTGTGTCCTTTAGTTCTCGATTCCCCTTCTCTGGGCAAGAGACTCAGTACGTCACTGCCTCAGTTTCTTGGCTATGGAGCCTCGCATCTACAGAGTTGGTGGAAGGTCCTATTTCCATGCTGTATCTATCATCAACCCGATCTATTTCTCTCGTGATTTTATACCCCACGAACAGATATTTGATTCTGCGCTCCCTGGTTTTTCCGAATGCTTTAAGAAGTCCTGGGATTTGAAGTGCTCCTGTGTAAACACATATTTCTTATTCTTCAGCTTGTCTCCCGGGATTGTAGCCATCACTTGCACCACATCCAATCTCAGCAGTAAATCATTTCGCTGTTGTTCATTGCAGCAGACAGGTGAAAAAGTGAATAGTTGCTTCAACCGAACCAGAGTTCCTGCTGTTCACAATGGAAACATCCCTGCACATTGTAGTTGAGCAAATGTGAGCCCACTACTCAACAAGGGCTGACACGGTGGCCCAGCGGTAGAGTTGCTGCCTTACAGCCCCAGAGACCCGGGTTCGATCCTGACTCCAGGTGCTGCCTGTTGTCCCTGTGGACCGCGTGGATTTTTTTCCGGGTGCTCCGGTTTCCTCTCACACTCCAAAGGTTTGTAGGTTAATTGGCTTTGGTAAAATTGTAAATTGTCCTTAGCGTGTAGGATAGAACTAGTATACGGGGATCGCTGGTCGGCGGGGTCGCGGTGGGCCGAAGGGCCTGCTTCAATGCCGTACCTCCAAACTAAACTAATATGTGTAAGCAAGAACTGCAGATGCTGGTTTATACCGAAGATAGACGCAAAATTCTAGTGTACGGGGATTGCTGGTCGGCATGGACGCGGTGGGCCGAAGGGCCTGTTTCCACGCTGTATCTCTAAAATCTAATGTCTAAACTCTAGTTAAAGAGGGGCATCACAGTGGCACAGCTGGTAGAGCTGCTGCCTCACAGCGCCACCATCACAGTCATTCCATCTTTCTGCTCAAGAAGGAACTGCAGTTGCCTATTTCCTTCGCTCCATAGATGCTGCCTCACCCGCTGAGTTTCTCCAGCATTTTTGTCTACTTTCCATCTTATTGCAGTGTCTTGACCCAAAATGTTTACATATGTCTCCTGCTTCCACAGGTGCTGTTTGTCCCACTGAGTTTTTGTAACGTTCTGGTTTTTTGGAAATGAAAAAAAAAGAGAAACAAAGCAAATGATAGAGGAGAAAGCAAGAGAAAGGGAAGAAAGGAGAGGTGAAAAATGGGAGAGAGGAAAGAGACGACAGATGAAAGAAAAAGAGACAGTGAGAAAAAAAGGAATAGCTGAGCAATCTTCCATTTTAATGTAATTGTAAGAATGTAAATAATACCCAGCTGTTTAATGGAAGTAGTAGCAGACAAATAGGGTAAGTAATTTAAAGCTTAAGAAGGATTTAAGGAGCTTGTTTGCGAAAGATAGAGAAGTGCCAGGGAGGTTTGGGGTGAGAAGACAATAGACAACAGGTGTTTCCATTCGGCCCTTCGAGCCAGCACCGCCATTCAATGTGATCATGGCTGATCATCCCCAATCTGTACCCTGTTCCTGCCTTCTCCCCATATCCCCTGACTCCGCTATGTTTAAGAGCCCTATCTAGCTCTCTCTTGAAAGTACCCAGAGAACCGGCCTCCACTCCACTCAGAGAACCACTCTGAGGCAGAGGACTCCACAGACTCACCACTCTCTGTGTGAAAAAGTGTTTTCTCGTCTCCGTTCTAAATGGCTCACCCCTCATTCTTAAACTGTGTGGCCCCTGGTCCTGGACTCCCCCAACATCGGGAACAAGGGCTAGGAGTCTTGGTAGTTGAAGGCTGGTGATAAATGTGTAAATTAGTGAATGAAGATGAGGCCAGGACCAGAGTGGTGGCAAGATTCTAGAGCAAGGGTTCCCAACCAGGGGGTAAATTTCACCCACCCAGGGGGTAAATGTGTAGATTCTGGATTTGTACATATTTGTTCTCATTGACTGACTGTGTTTGGTTCTGGTATCTGTTCAACATTAGTTGTTCATAAAGAAGTGAAACAACATTGTTATGTGCTATTAAAGTTGCCTGGGGTAAACGGGACGAACAAGGTTGGGAACCCCTGCATTGAATCACACCAGGGTTGT